>WAAB01025587.1:31620-44513 GCA_013389865.1 Piaya cayana | reverse complement strand
TTCTATGATTCTATGACTTAGCTGGACTACATTTTTTATTGAGATAGCTAGCTCTTAAATTCATGTATTTTCTTCTCATTGCACAATATCAATAAATAAATCAAAATATTATTTCATTGGAAGACCTCAACATTCTGAGAGACAAAATAATCAAGAATTCTGAAAAGAAACATTTTGTTCATGTCATATTTTCTATCCCAGTTGTGCTTCTTCCTGTCAGATGAAAATACCTTTCTTAAATTTTGTTACTAAATTCTAATCAAAACACATTAAAATATCTTCCAATCTTTCTCCTTGCTAAGAATTTAATTGAAATCATCAGAGTCTTGCAGAATAGTTGTATTTACTCAGAAAAGATTTTCAGTAAGAAGTATGCTGATGCTTTTCGGAACAGGTCTCAAGATTGATTTTTGGGAGGCAAATTTGTGTCAGTAGTGCTACAAGGTTGGTAAAACTAAACTTTAACATTCTCACTGTGATGGCAGGAGACCCCATCCTTCCTTTCATTCCTACAACAGTACCTTAAGCAGATATTGCCTCTACTTCCTTTCTTTTACAGATACAAGACCTGTTATTATCACTTTCACACTATGGGGAACGTGGTGAAATCATTACTCAACATATTGTGTGTAGACTCAGACTATGAATTTATTTGACTTCTCTGTTTTGCGTCTTTTGGATGCTCAGTGGATCAATGCAATATGAGATGACAATTTGAACTCAATCCAATGTCCTAGGGCAGAACAAGTCCAGAGTAAAAGGAATGCAATTGCTAACTTAAGATTTACAGGCTGAGTTTTAAAGAGTAATAAAAAGAAATGTAAAATTTTGAGGCACTTTGAAGCCTGTAAGCAAATCTACCCTGATGTCTGTTCTACTAATCCTAATTATGTTCTGCTAAGAAGTAATGCAATTATAAATTGTATTATAGATAAAAGAGTTTGGTATTTTTTTCCCTATTTCCTTTCACTAAATCTTCTGGTTTACCTACCCTATTGACAACAAAAAAAATTTCTCTTACTTCAGAACTTGAGCAACACATGATACAAAGAAAATTCAGTCATCACCTTTTGGGTCAGCAGCCGAAGTGAAAGGTAACCTCAGTGATCTGCAAAACCAGGTACACATCTGATTATCTCAGATGTAATGCATTGTTAACTTAGCTGGATTGCTTCCAGTTCTGTTTTGGCAGTGGGATCCACTTAAGTATTTGCATTTCACTGCCATTTTAGGGCAACAAGGACCTGTAATTTTTTTTTGCCTAACTGCACTGAGGAGCCTGTTTAGTACTAATCATTTAAATGCGCCATGCAAGACTCCTGCAACCACAGATCTGATTTTCTTTTGAAGTGATGTGTTAACACCTAATTGTTGCAGCTCTATACTCATAGGAAATATACTACAATATGTGGTGTTCAGAAAGGCTTGTTAACTATTCTTTTCCTTAACTTTTAAATGTACCATTTCATATTAAAAACAAACATAACTTTTAATGAGTAGCAGAGTAAACAAACTTTTCTTTACCTTCACCCCATCTTGTTGACCTGTGCTGTGCACTCATCATTTCAGCTTTTTGCAATCAGATCCTTATTTTCCTCTTTTGATAAAAATTAATTTATACTTAAAACAAAGAGACAAAGAGTGAGATGTACATTATTAGTAGTTTTATAGAAAGCAAGACTTTGAATTATACATGGATCTGATAACACATTAAAATGAAACCATTTTATTCCAAAAAAACTTCCAGCCTAGGATTTTCAGGCTTTGGAATGAAAAATATGGTCAGGTTGTATGAACCTGAGATGAAAAAGATAGTAATCACTAAACCTGAAGGAGGCTGCTTCTATGTTAGCTTTGAAAAAGGGCTTGTGTGCTTACAAATTGACTCACTTTTTCTTGACTACATAAATTACTCCAACTAAAATATTTCTTCATGCCTTACTTCTGTTTTTGTGCACACTGACATTAGTCAGATTTCTGCTGAAAGTCTAAGTAGTCTGAAATCAAAAGTGCTTCTAAATCCTTTGAAATTATTACATGTCAGTGTGTACATGACTTTTGCCATTCATCACTCATATTTCCAAAAGATTTCCAATTTAGATTTTGATTATGCAATTAAAGGTAAACACTTTTTAGAGAAGTTAGATTAAAATATTTCAACCAACGTATATTCCAAAAACCCCTCAACTTTTAAAAATAAATGAATAAAAGATATATAATTTTTTTAATCAACCTGAAAATGTCAGTACTTTTATATGGCATAAATTCACAGAAGAAAATCTGATTATTCAAGGTGAAGCAATTTCTTACAAAGGTAAGACAAAAATGTTAGACTTGGAGAGGGTCATGTACTACGTAATTAGAGAACTGGACAGAACCTAAGCTTTCAAATATAAAGGACTCTATCCTATGTGGTATGAGATTTGTATTGGTTTGGCATTCTGCAGGAAAAATATAGTGTTCACTCTTTATTGACTCTATCTTTGTTCCAAATACCATCACAGCAGAGTTTGTTGAGTTGAGGAAGAGGGTGATAGACAAAGGGATGGAAACACCAGAAGAAGATCAAGAATATATAAGAAATGAAAGTAATATCTCTTTAGTTTTCATCAGGAAGGCTTTTATTCTGGGACTGGTTCTTCCATCACAATATGTGCAGAGTGAGATCCCAAAAAAGACAAAGCTTTAGTGACTGACAGCTTTGCCTGCCTTCTGATGTATTCCTGTTGTGTTTCTCCACTGTTTTCCATTTCTTCCTCATTCATTTGTAGTTTTCTTTAATTTCCTCTTTTTTCTCTTTTTCAGCTTTTCAAGCCTTCTCAAGGCTGATAGAAAATAATCCTATTAAAACTACCTGCAATCCATGTTTCTGGCTTTCTCCACATACCCATACCTATCTTTTGTCCATCGTCACCTATAGGCATCTTTCAGTCTCAAAAAGTTAGTGTGGTGACAGGGTATGCCATCTTCTGATCAGGAGGAGCATCAGAATAACCTTATTCCTAGCCACTTACTATGTTAGGCAATAGCAGGAGCTCCCTGATCCATCATTTATGTATCCTTCATGACAAGATGTGATGATCACAGGATCACAGGGAGTGAGGATCCAAGCTGATTTTAGCTGTTATCTTAACTGTAACACCATCTGAGTCTGGTTCTGGCTCTATTCTTCTCATCTTATGCGTTGTCCTTGAAAATGCTCTATACAACCAAGGAGTTTTCTCCTCTGTATGTTCTTGGTATATCCTACATTAGGATTACAGTGTGCCTTCAGATCCATTATATGGAAATTTCCATTAAAAGTGACTTTACATCTAATAAAAATTCAAAGATTAGGACTTTTCTTGGTAGTGCAGATCAGGAGAACAACAGGCAACAGGCGTGAGTTGAAGAAAGAGAGGTTCAGGCTGGATTTATGAATTTATGCACCTTTTCTTTCATATGTAGCTATTTACCTGCTATGGAACTTCTCAGTGTTATCTGACTTCTACTTCCTCAAGACTTTATCTACATAAAATAAGCATAATTATGGACCTAATTTCCTTTGGAGTGCTTCAGAGATCTGTGAGTAAAGTAAATCATGTATACAACTCCATGCAATGAAAGGAAGAGGCAAGGCAGAAAATCACAGCTGTACTTTCTATGGAAGTGTCAAAGCATGTCGTTGGTTTTAGACTTCTCTTTCTTCTGTTTCTGCTTCCCATTAGAAAAATATTTCCTTTTGGGCTGTCAGAGCTATGTTATGATTTACAGTTTGCTAGGAAAGCTTTGTCTGAACCTTTGCAAGGCTTACATTACATGGTCTTGTGCCTCTCAAATTCTAGCTTGTGTAAACATTGAAATAAAGCTGAAGTTAAAACATACTGAATTTAAAATTAGGTATGAGACACTCATACACATTTGTACATATCTCCCTACAGACTGAAAGACAGGTCTCTTTTATGTTTGAATGGCTTCAAATGCAGAAGAATGTCTTAACTAAATACAATTAATTGGGTTATTCAGTGTATGAAGAGGTATAAAATTTTGTGGCATGTATTGTACATATCTGAGGGGTTTAACAGCTTCCCTCTTAAAATTGTATTATTTTTGCCCACTATGGGGCAGGAGTTTGGAACTGCTGTGCTTTGCAAAACTCAAAATGTTACCAATTTTGCCTCGGTGAAATATCCAGACCAGGTCAGCAAAAGGTTATGAAATATCACCATACCTGTCTTCAGAGTGGTACCAGTCATAAAATAAATGAAAATAAGTGGTATTTTAACCTTTCTTCTTGTCTTTGTAAAGGAGAAAGGAGACTGATCCCAGCTCACAAGTGAAGGGAAAGTTCCTAGGGAAGCCCTAGTTGCTCTGGGAAAGTTGTTTATATTTTACTAAGGAATGATCAGATAAGAAGGTGAAATAAGAAACAGAGAGCTGGAAATACTGCCAATAGTTTAGTCAACAATTTCTGCTTTAGCTGTTTTTTTAAATAAGATTTTCAGGGTTATTATGAGTAGGTTGAAGAACAATGAAAATCAAATATTTTCAAGTAAGGAAGATGCGGAGGAGACACAAAGTGGAAGGTTTTAAGCTCTGGATGGTGAAACACTGGTTTACATTAGCTAAGGTTCCTGTTAAATCTTCAACACTGATTATCCTGAAAATCAACTAAGCAAGAATCCATCAGGTCTGTCTCATCGCAGGGCAATAGTCTGTAGGATCTTGTTTTCTTGTAGTTCTGGATATAGTTGTGCTGTAATACACATTTGGGAAAACAAATGAGATTTGCATTTTACTTTCTTAGAGAATCTTGCTGGCTGGAATGATTTTAGACAGCCATTTGGTAGGACTTCTGCCATGAACTTATAAACCAATGCATAAAATTATGTTGTGCTTACTAAACAAGCCCTTTAATGCATTGATGTAGTATAATTAGACTGTATTATAAACCAGGTTGCTTTAAAACATATATTTACATTACCTATGATAAATAATCGTATTTAGAGTAAAATGTAAAAATGTTGCTGAAGGTGGTGTGATGGGAGTTGTGGCTGAACATACTAATGTATCTTGTGAGTCAAGATAAACCTTGCACTGGGCAGTGGAGAGAAATCTCTTGGGTTTTACTCCCTCCGTTGCCTTCTGAGTTCTTAACTGTTTACAGCCAAGGTTAATGGAAGGACTCAGGATCTGCAGGAATAGTATCAGTTGTCTAAGGTATATTTAAGACTCAAATCTCTAAAAGGTCCCTGAATTTGTGTTTTGCATCTTCAGAATATTGGCTAAAACCAGGCTGCTGACTTTAAGCTCTCCAGCATGTCTTCTATATACTGTAAAAATTCAGAAGATTCAGTAGTCAATCCTCTCATATCCTTTCTATGAAAATCAACCCTCTATCCTATGTTTGGAGAAAAGAATCAATCTTCAGACTAACACATTTTCCCCTGGCAAAATTATACAATTTTGCTCATCTTCCAAACATACAAATTTGTTTTTTTCCTGATTACATGGGAAAGTTTCATGAAGTTATTTACACTTGATACAACAATATGACCATTCCACACCTCTCTTCCATCAAAACAGGAATGAAGAAGTTTGTTTGGGGAGCAATCAGGCAATCTAAATTATTCATATCTGAAATTTTTAAACTGGAACAGTTTTTCAAATTCATTTGTATCTGGATCACAACAGGCTCAACCCATGTCAGTCTAATGAAGCTCCTGCTAAAGTCTCAGCTGGAAATTCAGGGAATCAAGTCTATCTGTCATCTCAAAGTCATAACTATTTCATAAGCAACACTCAGTGTTCAGTCAAGTCTTTAACTCATCATTACCATAGCTTAACCATACAGGCATGTTTTAAAAGAACTCATGCTGAACATTGCCTGATGAAGATAAATTCCATTAGCAGAACAAACAGAACAAAAGTCTGTGTCCTGACACCACAACAAAGTATACTTAGACATTCACAAAGAACACAGGTGCAGATCTCTCATCACATACTGGAGCACATCCAAAGCCTCTAGAAAGAATATTAATAACTCCTTCTCCAGCATTTCTGTTGGAGGAATAACTCAATTAGTTTCAGTCTGCTGTCTTTCCCTTATCTGTTATACATTCTAGTGGTTATATTTTGTTTCTGTGCACACGGAAAGATATGCATTAAGAAAGAAACAGTACACAGGGGAGCATATGGGCACCCTATATCGCACTTCTTGAAGTGATGAAGGTCTCCATCCGCTTGTACGTGTATGTACATTTTCCACTCTTCTGCACTTTATATAATTGTTTTGCATTTTGAGAACTGTCAAGTGAAACTTGTTTGGAAAGCAGAGTGTTCCAGGTACAGCCATCCCAGTTAGTTTTATGTGGCATATGCCACAGGTGGAATGAAATGCAAACGCACCACAAAGAAAGATAAAAAGAGTTAAAGGGGGGTGAGACCTGAAATAGAGAGATGGAGAGATGAGATGCTGATGAGGAACATAACCAATCTGTGATACTGCAGCTGCAGCAAACAAAACAGAGATGGGAAGGGAGAAACAGTTAAATGTGACAGAAAACACAGAGAAAGGCCACTTGCTTTTGATATATGACCTGAAGATTTTTATATATTGTAATATGTCTGAGAGCTTGTAAAATAATTGGTTGTCTGTTAGCCTTTTGCCTTTTGATTTCCACTTCTACTGAGTCATGAAGGAGACTTGGATGATTAACGACATAGAATAATAATTTGTGGTATATGCACGTTCCCAAACACCTTCTAGAGTTCAGTGAACAGGTCAATTAATAACACCTATCAGCCCTTAAAAGTGGATTAATCATCTATGGGGAATAATACCATACATATTTCAAACTGTAATTATCTAATGTGATGCTCTAACAAGGTTCATCTTCTATCATGCCATCGACCATAAGTGTTTCCCATGTGATATATATAAAATGATTTGACTTTTGAAAATCTTATAGATTACCATTATCTCCTAGGATACATATTAAAAAAGACTAGAACACATGTAAAAAATATTTAAAAAAAGGTCATTTAAGCTGTCCAGATTCATTCAGTTAATAAATTATGGCTTAAATTAAAAAATAATCATAATGGCTCTCAGAAATATTTTAGAGAGTTCTACATTAATATAGCATAGAATTACCTAGGCAAAAAAAAATAGATTCCATTCATCTTGGAAAAGCAATTCTTCACCACTTTGTGGTTCACAGAAATAACACTACAGAACCCTTTCTCCAAAACATGAGACTATTCAACTGAGGCTACGGATAAAATAGCCACCATCTGTTATCAGTATAGAGCATACAACACAACCAAGGAATTCTGTTTCTAGGCAGACGGAACAGTGCCATGTACTGCAATAACATAACCACTATGCTCACTGGGAATGAATATTCTAAATATCCTAAATATTCTGTTTGAGGTAGCTCTGGTATGAGGGTAGGGATGTGCCTTGAGTCATCTCTTATTCCTGTTCAAAGAACACATTGCTAGGGAGTAAAACACGCTGAAATGCTGCTGAGACTGCCTGCATAGGGGATTGAGTCTTAGTTGTGCTCTATTCTAGCAATTTCTCAGTCAGAGCACTGACCTGACTACGTGAATCTATGATTTATGATTCAGTGTGGCTTGGCTTTATGTTTGTGTTTCTCGTCAGAACAGAATTGAAGCAGGAGTATCACCATCACTATTGGAGAACTCTTTTACACTGGCTCTCCTTTGCTAGGGACAGATGCAAGTCTCTCAATTCATAATTTAGAGCTCTTCTAGCTAAATCATCCTGGTTTTTTTTTTCCTAGCAAGTGTATTTTTCCATTTTAAAGTGTTTTATGAATTGCAATAGTACAAAAATCTTGGGGAGCTAACATTCCAATGTGTTTCTTTATCCCATGACTGCTGTATGTGAAATGCTAACTGTTTTTGAAACTNTCCCCTCACAGGAGAATGCTGTTACTTTTAGGCTCCTGTAGGCCCAGAATGTCTTTTCTGATGTATGGAAAATGTCTTTGCTCAAAACAATTAGCTGTTGTCAGGGCATTTATTTCCAAGAACAGGGTAGACATGGACAGAAGCAGAGACTGAGTCTAGGACTCCTCCTTTGCACTTTGAAAGTCTCTAACACATGAGCTGTTCTGTTCCTTTCTCCCTGACATGCTTTGAAAGAGAGATGAGTATCTTGTTCAGTTGTTTGAAGGAAAGATCAGAGGCATCTACTTGCTGAAGAAAGCGCTGAACTGTGGCTTCCCTGCAAGCAGAAGTGTCTCCTTCAAATATTGAGAAAAGATTCCAAGAGGGAGAATCTGAGACTTCTTACCTGCTCACTATGTAGAAATACCATTGGGAAGTTCTTGGCTACTTTTTCTCAGCTAACTGAGTGATTGAAAGCTCCTTCTAAAGTGTCATAACTCTCCTCTTCCCTTCTCCCTTGTCCATTTAACATTGGGACCTTACTTTAGGATATAAATGCCACTTAAGAAAATTAAATCAGACACTGTGATAATTGAGATAGTGGGAGGGGATATAGGGAGGAGGAGGAGAGGAAACAATGGAAAGAGAACTTGACTTTCATCCTTATCATCTAACACTTCCTAATGTCCCAGAGGTGTAAGGGAAAGGAACAGTCAGAGAAGTATGTCCTGTATTACTCTAATAGCAACCACATAAGTACTCACACTTTATAGGGAAGCTTACCTTAAAAACACATATGAAATAAACTGTGCAAAGAGATGGGAGGAGGGTCACAACCTTTGTGTTGCTGCTATGGAAAAGTTACAGAAAAGGTTAGTTCCCTTGAACATATTTATATGCACCAAACCCATGGAAACATATTAGTTGTTTTAAGACATCTGAAACAGTTCTGGACAAATGAGGCAAACAACTTGAGCTTCAGGGCTTGACTGTCAGTAATGGCACCCACCTCTTACCTTACATTTGATATTTAAACACATGATATGGACATGGATGCAAATTGGACTGACTTCCCCAAGTCAACAGAGAAAATATATGGCACAAGAATTGCTAAGCTCTGTTGATTCATCAGACTGTGTAGAGTGTTAGGAAGGTTCCTTCTTTGCCAGAACTGTCTACCTCTAGCAAAAATGAGTTGTGCTTAAATTAATGAATCATGTGGTTTTATCAGCTGATGATAAAGCTGTAATGAAGAAGGCAGTAAATGAAGATGTTAGTATTAAAACAATGAAGTATGGTGGATGGCATCACTAAAATTCAAAGAATACTTAGTGGGTGCCAGGCTCTTGTCCAAGTAGCAAGTAATAGGATGAGGGGAAATGGCCTCCAGTTGTGTCACAGGAGGTTTAGATTGGGTATTAGAAAATATTTCTTTACTGGAAGAGTTATGAAACATTGGAAGAAGATGCTTAGTGAAGTGGTGGAATCACCATTCTTGGAGGTGTTCAAAAAACATGTAGAAGTGTTTCTTCAGAACATGATTTAGCAGGCGTGATGACCTTGTGTTGATGGTTGGATTTAATTTTACAGGTCTTTTCCAACATTAATGATTTTATGATTGCTTTGTGGTAATTCAAAATGCAAAATTTAAATGGCATAGTAAGTTATTTTATTAGTCTGCTAAGCAAGTAGATTCTTATTTTAAAAAAATCCTCATAATACCTGATTTTACAATAGTGTTGTAATGGAACAATATCACCTTTGGTGTGTGTCTTGTTGGGGGTATTATTCAAGAAAATATTTATGCTATGAATTCCCAAAAATGAAACATAATTATTCACACAATGAACTTGAATATTCTTGCACTAGATCAGGGCTGAAACCCCTTTGGATTAAACATAACAACAAAGTAAGAAAGAGTTTGCCTTTTCTATGCTAGAGAATACAGTGGTTTCCATAATAATTGAGCTCCCACTTAGTAGAAGTGGCAATAATTACTTGAAAAAACTGGTGTGGGAATCAAAATAAGCCATATCGAGAAGCATGGCATCTTAATCTGGCAGAATCACACTTAACACTGAGTGTTTTGGTGTTATCTTTAGTGTAACAATCAAATGAATTACACACCTGCACTACCAGACTGGTAACGTTTTAAGTTGAGGTCAGCATTAAGTGCAGGGCAAACACCCACCCTGCAAGCGATCCTTAGAGGTAAACAGACTGGATCAAGTAGGCTGAATCCAAGCTGCTGAACAGCTTGCTTTGACATGCAGGGTCCTTCACTGTGAAACGAAGAATCTTATTAAAATTGTTGACAGCTTTCAAGTATCTCTAGTACCTCTCTGCCTAGGGAGGGGACTTAACCTTTGCGTTTCTGTGACACCTTGAGAAGAAAGGGTCTGAAACTGGAAGGAGATCAGAGCAGAGATTAAGCCACTTATGTCAGTAAAAATGGCTGAGTAGAAGAGAGGAGAAAAATGTGCTCTTTGGGGTAAAACAAAACAAAACAAAAAGAATGTGAGCATATGGCTCCAAATCTCTGAGTATGCACATATTCCTATCTCTGCACTAGCAAATGGTCTTATTAGCACCCAAGGATGCTGCAAGTACACAGCACCTTTGCAGATCTGGGTCCAGTTTGTAATGTTATTATATGCCTTAGGCCAAAGCCCATGAGCCATCTGGACTAGCTGATAAAATGTGTCTCAATTTACTTTTTGTTATCAACAATGAGATTTCAACTGTCCTCGATTTTTCTTGCAGTATCTTTACTATCTGATCCAGGGTGGAAAACTAAATCTTTGAGTCATAGAATCATAGGTTTGGAAGGGGCCATAAAAATGATCTAGTTCCAACCCCCCTGCCATGGGCAGGGACATCCCACTAGATCAGGTTACTCAAGGCCACATCCAACCTGTACTTACACACCTTCAGGGATGGTGCATCCACAACTTCCCTTGGCAATCTGTTCCAGTGCCTCACCACTCTTGCGGTGAAGAAATTCTTCCTAATATCTAGTCTAAATCTGCCCTTCTCCAGTTTATACTCATTTCCCCTTGTCCTATCACAAGACTTTATGAGGCATCCCTCTCCTTTCAGGTACTAGAAGGTTGCTATAAGATCTCCTCAGAGCCTTCTCTTCTCGAGGCTGAATGAGCCTTCTCCAGGCTGAAAATGCCCAACATTATCAGCCTGTCCTCATTTGGAAGGTGCTCCAGCCCTCAGATCACCTCTGAACCCATTCCAACAGTTCCATATCCTTCTTACGTTGAGGATTCCTGAACTGGGCACAGTAGTCCAGGTGAGGTCTCACAGGAGAGGAATAGAGGGGCAGAATCACCTCCCTCCACCTGCTGGCCATGCTTCTTTTGATGAAGCCCAGGACATGGTTGACCTTCTGGGCTGTGAGTGCACACTGTTGGCACATGTTTAGCTTCTCATCAACCAGAACTCCCAGGTCCTTTTATCCAGGGCAGCTCTCAGTCATGTCATCCCCCATCGTGTACAGAAATCAGAGATTGCCCCAACCCAGATGCATGATTTTGCAGTTGGCCTTGTTGAACCTCATGAGGTTCGCACAGTTCCACCTCTCCAGCCTATCCAGGTTCCTCTGGATGGCATCACATCCTTCTGGTGTGGCAACTACACCACTCAGTTTGGTGTCATCTGAAAACTTGCTGAAGGTGCACTCAATCCCACTGTCAATATCATTGATGAATGCACCACAGTGGGTCTTGATTCAGCCACGTCAGTCTCTTCCCTTTTCTACCTGATTTTCTACATATGAGGACTGAGCACTCTTGCGCTCTATGGAAAGCATCCTTGAATATTTACCATCTCTATTCCACTCCTTTGTCTCGGAGGACCTCGTTCCAGGGGTTCCTACTGAGTAGTTTTTTGAAGAGCTGTAAATCTGCTTTCCTGAAATTTAGCATCCTGATTATACTCCTCACGTGTCCCGTATCCCTCTGGACCTTGAATATCACCAGTGCATGCATGGCCACTGCAGCCTAGGCTGCCTCCGATACTAATGCATGCATGGCCACTGCAGCCTAGGCTGCCTCCGATACTAATATTACTGATGAGTTTCCTTGTATTGGTGACCATCAGGTCCAGTATTGCATCTCCTCAGGTGGAGGTCTCTATCAGATGGACTCAGAAGTTATCTTCAGTGCACTCCAGGACTCTCTTAGATTGCCTGCAGCTTGCCATGCTACATTTCCAACATATGTCAGGGTGGTTGAAGTCCCCAAGTAGGATGAGAGCTTGCGAGCGTGAAGCCTCCTGTAGCTGGAGGAAGAAGATTTCATCAGCTGGTTCTCTTTTATTGAGTGGTCTGTAGTATACACCAACCACAAGGTTCCTGTTGGTTCCTCTGTCCTTAATTTTGACCCACAAGCTCTCAGCCTGGTTGTAGATACTCTTTAATGACAGCTCTACACATTCTATCCCTTTCCTGAGGTAGAGGGCAATTCCTCCATCCATCCTTCCTAGTCTGTCCCTTTTCAACAGGCTGCAGCCACTGATAGCCACACTGCATCAATGGGATGCAGTCGTGGGATTCGCCCCACCACATTTCAGTGATGGCAACTAGATTGTAGCTTTCTAGTAGCACGGTAGCTTCCCACTCCCCCTGCTTATTACCCATACTTTGTGTGATAGTGTAAAGGCACTTGAGCTGGGCTGCTGGTTGCATCTCCTTCCTAGTGGACCTTTTACTACCTACAAAGTGTTTTAGAGGAGTATCCTCCCTGATACCTGATCTCTGACACCTGTCTTCTCATCGCTTTTTACAGCCCCTTTATTTTGTTATGCCCCTTTCATATCTATTTTAAGCCCTATCTACAAGCCCTGCAAGCTCCTGAGAAGAGACCCTCCTCCCATCCAGTGGCTCCCATCTGAAGCCTATAGTCTTAGTGCCGTGTAGGCCATCCCAGTATCAAATACCCCAAAATTATTGCAGTGATACCAGCCACAGAGCCATGTATTAATTG
>WAAB01025587.1:15067-30865 GCA_013389865.1 Piaya cayana | reverse complement strand
CTGTCAACCAGCACACCCAGGTCCTTCTCCTCCTGGCAGCTTTCTAGACAGACTTCTCCC
Organism: Piaya cayana; assembly: GCA_013389865.1. Lineage (NCBI taxonomy): Eukaryota > Metazoa > Chordata > Aves > Cuculiformes > Coccyzidae > Piaya > Piaya cayana. Next base: position 30,805 of record WAAB01025587.1, on the reverse strand, counting down.
AGTCTGTAGCTGCACAGGACTGTTGAGCCCCAAGTGCAGGACCTGGCATTTGGTCTTGTAAAACCTAATGCTGTTGGTCTCAGCCCAGTGGTCCAACCTGTTCAGATCACTTTGGAGCCTCCCGACCCTCCAGCAGATCCACACTCCCACCCAGCTTAGTGTCATCCACAGACTTGTTAAGAGAGCACTGGATGCCTTCATCCAGGCTATTGATAAAGACATTGAACAGGGCTGGACTCAGCACTGAGCCCTAGGGACACCACTTGTAACCTGTCTCCAGTTGGAGTTAACACCATTTCCCACCACTCTCTGGGCCCGGCCAGCCAACCAGTTTTCCATCCAGGAGAGTGTGTGCCTGTCCAGGCCAGCAGCTGACAGTTTCCATAGCAGAATGCTGTGAGAAACTGTGTCAAAGGCTTTGCTGAAGTCCAGAAAGATACATCCACAGCCTTTCTCTCATCCAGCAGCCAAGTCTCTTTGTCAGGGAAATGCATGTGGGTGTGTGCTGGGTGATGCCCAAGGACCTTTCTGGGGTCATCTGAGATATAATTGGTTCAACAGCATGGACCAGCATAGCTTTCTGTCTGACCTGACTGAGACAGTGGCCACCTCCGGTGGGGGAAGAGGAGTTAAGACCTGGATATTTCATAAAACCATAGAACATTAAAGATCATCTAGTTCCTGATTCCCTGCCATGAACAGGGACACATTCCACTGATCAGGCTGCTCAAGGCCACATCCAATCTGGTCTTTAACTCTTCCAGGGACAGGACATCCAAACCTCTCTGGGCAACCTGTTCCAGAGCATCACCACCCTCACCATCATGAAGAATTTCTTACTAAGGTCTAATTTAAATCTTCCCCCTTCCAATTTAAAGCCATTCCTCCTCATTCTATCACTACAGGCCCTTGCAAAACGTCCTTCCATAGCTTTCTTGTAGGCCCCTTTCAGGTACTTGAAGGCTGCTATAAGGTCTCCCTGGAACCTTCTCTTCTCCAAGATAAACAAGTCCAACTCTCAGCCTGCCCTGATAGCAGAGGTGCTCCAGCTGATCCTCTTTTGTAGCCCCCCTCTGGACCCGTTCCAAGAGTTCTGTATCCTTCTTATGTCAAGGATTTCAGAACTGGACACAGTACTCCAGATGAGGTCTCACAAGAGAGGAATAAAGGGGCAGAATCACGTCCCTTGACCCTCTGGCCACACTTCTTTTGACGCAGCGCAGGACACAGTTGGCCTTCTGGGCTGCAAGTACACATTGCTGGCTCATGTCAAGCTTCTCATCAATCAATATCTGCAAGTCCTTCTCTGCTGGCCTGCTCTCAATCCCCCATCATGTACTGAAACCGCAGATTGCCCCAAGCCAGGCATAGAACCATGCACTTTGCCTTGTTGAATCTCCTGTATCCTGGTCCACTTCTTCAGCTTGTCCGAGTCCCTCTTCATGATATCCCATCCTGGTGTGACTTGGTGACATCTACAAACTTTCAGTTATGTCAGAGAAGCAAACAAGTGAAGGTGTGGGATAAGCATAAAATCATAGAATGGTTTGGACCTAAAAGATTACATCAGACTCATATCTTACATTTTTTACCTAGACACTAGTGGCCAGATGCCTACAGACTATTGTTTGCTCCATATCACTCATGACAGAAGGGAGACCTTGATCCCAGCTCTGATTCCATAATATCAGAGGAAAACAAGTCTTACCAAAGCAGTGCTTAACAACTATGAGTTTCACAAAAATGACACAGCTGGGGAATTAATGAGCCAGTGGAAAGAATGAAAAGATCGTATAACTGGAGAACCCTCGGTCTCCTAAATTAGTAGCCATGGAGGTCAGGGCATGTGTAATATGCATAACTAAAGGGATACTGAGGGCTAGCCTTCTGCTGTACTTTGATAATGTAAATATCTGATGAAGGAATATAAAAGGGGCAGTGACTCTGGTCAACTCTTCTCCACACTCCCCAGGCCTATTCCCATCCTAAATTTCCACAGAAGCTGAATATAGCTTGAGTTCTAGACATGTATCCCCCTGCTAGATTTTACTAACCACAAAGTTAGTGACTAATATTTCCTACAGCTGATGGTGATGTAGGACAAAATGACCATCACAGGACTTCTCACCCTTTCTGTAGATGGTACAAAGCAAACAGCTTGAGGCAGACACCTGATGAAAAGCAGGTACAATCCATACTGGCCTCATGAATGGCCTTTGATAAATATGAGAAGTTTTGTTGACTTGTAAAAAAGAAACAGCAGTAGCCTATGGGGTCCAATAAGTCAACAGGCAAGCAGAGGAGTAAAAGTTAGGTCAGATCCATGGCTAGCACTTCTCTTTACAAGTGGAAAAAAATACTACTATTTTATATCTACAATTGGGTTATTTATGTGCCATCCACCACATGTTTCCACATGTTTGCACAGAATTATTTATCTTTTCATTGTAATTAGAGACTCCCTTTACTTCTCTGTTCCTCACTGTTTAATGTGACACCATATTGATTAAGTTTCCAGAATGTATATTTCCAGACATGCTTATATGGCTATTTCAAATGATTTACAGTAACTAATGCAACAGAAATATCATTTTGGAAATATAATACCAGTCAATAGCAGTAAAGGTTTGGCTAATGGTCAGAACTCCTTGTACCATGGGAGTAAGTTGCACTAACAAAGCATCACCTGAATACCCCATCTTAAAGTTGATGTAAACTGGCATAGAACCAAATTTCAGTGCTGCTTAGAGCTCTGAAGAGTTATCTCAGCTGAGAGTCTTATCTTTTCTAATTATGCTGATGGTAAATTTGGACAAAGCACAAACAAGGTCCTTGAAAAAGAGCAAATTAGTCTGAAGTCCGTCATGGTGCGGGGAACCAAAGTTCCTTCTTTCCATCTTTCTGGAGGATTCTCCTTCACTGCAGAAATAGTTTGGGTCTACAAATACTGGTTCATCTCTCTGAAATGCTGACCCTCCAACAGGAGAGGAGATTGGTTTGATTTTAAACCAATGTAAAAGTACATTTTCTAGAAAGCTTTGAAATTTTCTAAGAAGGTTAATTCTTCTATTAGTATTAAGCCAGCTGTATTCTTGCATTACCTAGATATAGAACCAAAACTTATGATTTTAGCCTTGCAGAAGACTTATCAGAGAAAAAAAAAACATACATATTTGGGATTATCTAAGATGATAAGGGATTTCATACCAGAGCGTGGAATGACATAAATCTTCAATACTTTTCCCAAGAAATTAATTGTCATTGTAAGGTTATCAGCATTACTCAGAAAAAGTAATTACAGAATTTAATTGTTAAGGTCTTACCTATGAAACCAACATGACAAGAAGTATGTGGTTAATATCTGAGCACTGGCTCATTTGTATATATCAGGACAGCAATGTTTCTTTACATAAAACCGCAATATCTTATTTACAAAATTCACAAGAATGGATGAAATCTAAATGAAGTCTACAGTCTGTCAGGAAAGAGAGTGATCAAAGCTTTGCTTTGTAGGCTGATGGTTTTATTAATAAATGAAAGAAGTTCCAAACAACCCCTTAGCACTGCTAGAACAAAGATAATTTATCTCCAGATCTATTTGTAGGTCTTTTTGCAGCCTCTCACGCATACTGTAAACGTTGTAGAAAGGACAGTTTTACAAGCTGAGGACAGCCTCTGCTTTATGTAAGGGCTTTGGTTACCTACAAGATTTTTGAACATGAGAAAAAGCCTCTCAAAACAGAAGTCTGATTTTTTTGCAGGGTTTCAAAGAGGCAAGAGGCAGATCGTTTACTACACAAAGGGAACATGTAAATGCTATGGACAGATTTAAGAAAAACCTTAAGTTTCTGAAGAACAACTTCATCAAGAGTAAAATCTTCAGATCTGCATAAACCAATAACATTTAGAAACCTGACCTTTCAGAAAAGTTTTAGTTTTCTTATCATAAACTCTTTACTTCAGAATGGATAAACCTGATTGATTATAGACATCAAGAACTATAAAATCTAATTTGAAATTCCAAGTACATTTTTTGCTGTAACTGGGCTAGAGGATCAGATGCATTTAGTAGCTTTTAACTAGATGCAGAAGACAAAAAATATGTGTGTTAAATATATTTGAAGAATACTGTCTTTCTTGAAAAGGTTGGAAATTTGGAAGTGCCATTTTCTTATGAGAGTGTAAGAACTGAAGAATATTTTGAGATTTGCAATATATCCAGGATAGTTAAATAAACTATGCAACTTTTAAGGGTTTGTGAAATCCCTAGTCCCTAATTTATGATCATATTTTAGATCAGATGCCCAAAAGGAAGAAAATACATCTTCTGTTTCTGATTTAAATATTTAAAGAAATCTATTTCAATAGATGTATAGCATAGCCAGAACAAATACAATTTTTTTAGGGAAACACAGACTCACAGATATACATGCAGGCAAACTAAATGCAAATTATTCACAGATAAATCTTCAAAAATGCAAATAAAATTCAAGCAATGTGCAATATCAAATACAGAGTGGAATCAAATATATCAAAGCAGTGCTTTGTTTTTAGACAGAGCTTCATTTATTTGTGAAGCATATCCATAGCAGAAAAGTACTAGAAAAACTAGAGTGTGCACACACACTGACACACATGCATACTGAAAAATGTGGATTTCAGAAAGAATATACATGAAGTGTTTGAGAACAGTACCACTCCCAAAAGAGGTTATACCATATCTGTTCTGCAAGACAACTACATAAAGTGACCAAAATATTCACTCAACCACTAGTGAATATCTTATGACTTTTAGGTTGAGCATTTACACACAAATAATAGTGGGATAAAATTATTTAAATTTTTTAATGTTTATTCACAGACAAAAGCATGATGATATTGAACTCAAATGCAAAAAGCAGCATATAGAAAATATAATTCATGCATAAGCATATGATGTGATGAACTTTCAGGTAGGAAAAAACTATAATGAAATACATATGATGATACACACAAAGAAATGTAAGCTAAAACCAAAGCTAAAGGATATGCAGATGAAACAAGTAAATAAATCAAACTTTCATCAAGAAGAACAATATTATGGAAGAAGCTGGGAAAAAAAAATTCTGACATGGAAAGATTAAATGTGTTTGCAAAATTACATCTATGCTCCATAGCTGACATAGATTAGTTTGTATAGGCTGAGAACTATTACATACATATTCTGGATTTAATTTTTATAAAATATTTAATATTTTTATATTACCCAGAAATAATTCAGTGTTAGAGAATACAGTTGAATATGTAATCTCAGTTATAAAATCTATATTTGCTACCAAACGCAGTGATGATAAATAACAGACCACAATTTCCTTACTATGAGTTTAAGAGTTTTGAAGAAGATATATTATTAAACCCTACTTGGAGTCTTAGCCATAGTATAAGGATAATATGGAAAATATATTTAAGAGATGTTAAAAGAATGCTTTAAAAGATTTAGGAGTGAAATTCTGTTATGTATTTGACAACATTAATTTACAAATCAGCATCGAAGAAGTATCTGTGACATAAAATATTGTTTAAGAGAAAGATTGGGCTTGGGCTTCTCTGTCACGAGGTCATTTATGTTAAAAACAAGGAAGTGGTACATGCTTGTAAAAATCAAACAAATAGAGGATCATATGAATAAAAACTACAAGACGGCAAATTTGATTTGATGAAGTGTAGAAATCAAGAGATTATAAAAGAAACAGAGCACATTATCAATTTCTAGGACAAGGAAAGTAAAAGAGTTATTAGGAAATGGAGTGAAGTTGAACAAGTCCAACAAATGTTAATAAGTACTAATACACAAAATAAACATATTTTTCTGTGAACATAGAAATATAATCCTGAAGTTACCCTTCAAACTGAGCTCAAAAAAATTCATATTTGTAGGAATTATTAGGAGGAATTTTGGAGTTAGCAAGACTAGAGTATTATTTTAAGAATAAAAAAATTCAAGATTAAGAAAAATGTTGAGAGGAAAGTTAGAGATTTAAAATTTGGTTCAACATTTTCATTAAGGAAGGGAAGAATTACCAGTAAATTATAGAATTTTATTAACAGATGCGTCATGCTGTATACAGAAACAGAATTTTCTCTTACAATGAAGTGCCCAGTAACCTACAAAAGAAAAATATTCTTGAGAAGTTTTCAAATGATGCATAGAAAATGAAGTAGCAGGATGTTTCACATTTCAAGTAATCTTGCAATTTCCAGTAGGAATATATTTCTATATAGATAATTTAACTAAAGCAAGACTTCTNTTTCAACAACTACTGAGATACTTGGAATCTTCTTACTCATCTCAGCATGTTTTCTATTAGACCTCTCAAGGTTCAGTACAAATTCTTAGACCTATAAGTGCAATTTGTATATAAAGAAATTAAATATTATTAGGACAGCTTAACTGAATAAGAAAAGGCCACAGGGCTCATTATCAAATCAATGGCATAGGGGAAGTTAATAACTTCTTTTAATCATTTTCCTAATATTGGAGAAGAAAGAACTGCTGAGAATGGCTTTTGTCAAACAAAATGCGCAGTTAACTTACACGTTACACAATAATGTTCTTGCAGATGTAAACAGAAATATTACCTAGTTCTTACAGAATGCTTTTCATCAAGATATATCAAAAAAAACTTTAAAATGATGTAACATCATCTGTTCCACTGTTAGAAATACAGACATGGAGAAGTAAAGTGATTCACAACACACAGAAACCCTGGATGAAAATCAAGACTTCCTTTTATTCCAGTTTGTGTTCAATCCTGCAGGCTGAATCACTTCTTAGAGCCAACATGTGCCATTTCTTAAGAAATCGGGAGGAAAAAGTAATGGGAAGTAAGTATGACTACAATAAATGTACTAAACAGATATTGTAGCTGTTTGCAAAGCAACCATTAAAATGTTGTTTCTATATCTAAAGGGCCAGTTCCCAGTAAGGATCATTGGAAAACCTAGCACTGCAACAAAGCATAAGCTTTCCTATAGAGAGTAAATCTTTTCTGAGGAGTACAGGTGCCCAGAACATTATTTCATTTTATACTGGGGCATTACATTAAAGGTTACACTTGAAAGTGTCTTAGACAGTTTAATGCCCACTTTAACCGCTGGGCTTAGTCAGATGGAATACAAGAACATCTGAGAATTTAAATGTTTAATTAATATCCCTGATTTAGGAGTCACTCATACCCCATCAGAATAAACCAACAGATATAGGCACATATCTGGAGGTTAACTTGACTATGTCTTTGTGTCTTTATTGATCTTCCCCAAAAAGACTAATGTACAGATCTTGTCTTCAGGGAGAGGCTGATACCAGTCCTGAGTAGCTCAACCAAAAGGTTATTACCTGGTGCTTCATAGCTGTCAGGCTCAGGTTCAAGCTGAGCATAAAACTGTGCATAGAACCGGTATAATTATGCATGCAAATACCTTGTTGATGCTCCAATTGATTATTTGCCTGTGTAATTCCTACAGTAAAGAAGAACATACTGTACCCAAACATTTTTATACGTGCAGTTCTAAAAGGCTGAAGCTCATCAAGCAAAAGATTTCTTCTCCAAGGATGATAAAACTGAAGAACAGCAGAAGCAACAGCTGTATGATCATCCAGTGTGGGCCAGAGCCACCTGTTCTGAAAGGCCAGAGGCCTTGCAATTAAGGCAAAATCTGCTCACGGGGCAAGGAAAGTTTCTTCTTGATTCTCAGTAGTTAAAAGTTGATGCACACCAAGGAGCATAAGAGGCTCAACCCTTCCAGAACCCTGAATGTTTTATCTAAATACATGCCAGTATCTTTGCAAACATCTGAAAATCTTGGCTTTAATAGAAGGCTAGGGAATTATTGCCACCAATTTTGGAGCACTGTATGGAACTACACTTTCTTTAATGTATTTTAGATTCTAAGTCCACATTTGGTGGATACACCCTTAATCTCATGTGAAAGAGGAAAGAAGAGCGGAAATACAGGCAATGACCTGTCTCTATTTATATTTTTTTTTTCACAATGTTCAAGGATGTAGACTTGACCCTAATTCAGCTTTGACACTTTAATTATCAGTTCATACCTCTGATTATCTTTACAATCCAGAAAAGAAGTCGATGGAGATAAATGTGGGGTACAGAGCCCCAGTTTCAGCTTGGTTTTCTACAGATAGTTTTAAAGAATATTACAAGGTTTAAATTCCTTTAATTATTTCTCACACTGATATTTACTGAAGTTCAGACACGGAGACTGCTTTGTTTTCATTGTCTTCATAAATAGGGAAATAATCAACAATAAAAACACAAACAATAAAATGCTGCTTTGTCTCAGTGGTTGCATTGTTTATCACAGCTGTTTTTTTCAACTTGTACACAGCAGTTATCAATAATTCATGTCTGAGTGAAAGCACTTCTGTAAAAGTTTACATACCTCATACCATTAGCAATAGATCACTTTTAAGCATCTTTAGAGTCTCCCTTTTTATTTCATGATCTTGGTAGTTATCTTCATTTCAATAAAAAAGATTTATTTTCCAAAAAAGCAACACATCTTAGACATCTCAAAAGGCACAGCTCATGAAAGAGGATGTAATTCAACTGTAAATATCTTGCCAATATTTGTTAATAGATCTCACATATAAACCAAAAGCCAAAGCCAACATTTTCAAGAGCTTTGAGGTGTTCTAGGAGCCTAATACCCGTTTCATAGAATTGGAGACTTGGTGCTATGCAAACCTCATATTTCAGCTACAGGCAGACTGGAGAAAAGTTCAAAAGTTAGAATTAGACCTGTGTGCCTACCATACACACAGATTTACTGGAAGGAGAGGTTCAATATCCAGGCTGTAAATCAACATGAACAGCATCCTGCAATCTGATCCTAACTACACAGAGTATTTATATCATGGCCATGAGTTGCCTATATGTTGTCTGGCAGATTTACATCCTTCAGTTCAATGACTGTGTGCAGGGGAAGGAGAACAGTCTCTCCTTGGTGCCGGTGCTTGGTCACAAGCAAGTTGCAAATTTCTGTCTCAGGCTTGCATGTGAGTACCTCCCTCTACTTGGGTTCAAGGCTAAGGGTCATTCTTGAAGATGGGTGCGTGTATCTCTTCTGAAGAACTGAGTGTCATAGAATCATAGAATCACTAGGTTGGAAAAGACCCACTGGATCATCGAGTCCAACCACTCCCACAAAACACTAAACCATGTCCCTCAGGACCTCGTCCACCCGTAACTTAAACACCTCCAGGGAAGGCGAATCAACCACCTCCCTGGGCAACATATTCCAGTGCCTAATGACCCTTTCTGTGAAAAAAAATAAATTTTTAAAATTAGGGTTTCTGGAAAATGTGGTGCAAACAGCATTTCTCTATATTAATGTCAAAGATTCTCAGGAGAGGGGATCACAGTTTTGCATCTGTGAGTTGGAAGAGAGACAGTCTGTCAGCTGTTTTTTAGCCCAGAAGCCTTGACAAAAAGGCTATGTTGCTGGCTAGAGGGGGGACAACCACCAACCCCTTGCTGATACTGCACAACAAGGAAGGATGATGGGAACCATTGAGCTAGAGGCGGATGAGGAAATCAGGCTGAAGTGAGTGTGTTGAGGAAAGCTTGCTAATCTCAGCCATACACCTCATTTTCTAATGTGTTCTTGGAAGTGAGAATGTGTGCAAGAGAAAAATGCAGAAAGATAGAGAAATTGCACCCCCAAAAGGAACCCACAGTTTAGGAGAAGATGGATTTCTGCCTGGAAATGAAAGCAGGGTAGATATATCTGTTGCAGAATATACCAGTGGACTAGAAATTGCTGTTGAGATCTCTCTTGTAGGAAATGTTGGGGAGTATCATCTATGCAAATATGCAAATACTGTAAAAAATTCTAATATGCTGAAAAGTTGTGGGAAAGAAATTATGTCTATTTGGAGCAAGTGTATGCTTAAAGCAGGCGAAGTTATTATTTAAAAATCAGCAGGTTCAGAAGTTAAGATTTTTTTTTTAGCTACTATTTTCCAGCTAGTAGTGCTCTAGATAATTTTACTTGGGATCAGAAAAAAAAAAAATGCTAGCAAGTATAATACTCAATAGAGCTACTGTTTTCTCCTGGGGATGATAGTTCAAGTGCAGCATAGTGATTACAGTAAAAGTGATGCATTGCTTTAGGGAGCAGAATGGCCTAAATTGATAGTAGAGATTTGGACATAAGAAATTTGAACATATATTTTGCCTTTATTTCGGTACTGCATGGCTGCAATAACAATGATCAAATTTCTCCTACAGTTGCCACATAAACAACATGGGTTACTACAAATGACTTAGAGATTGTATTTATAAAAGCCAGATGTTAAAATTAATATTGTCTCTTTGTACTATGGGGAAACTGAAGCACTGTTAGAGTTAATTCTTCCCCCTATGTTTAACAAAGATGGAAACAGGATATTTTGCATGTCTAGGCCTAATACGTTTACGTTTACCCTCCTCCATTTTAACTTCTAAGCGTATTATCAAAAATAAATGCCTGGGTTTTGATTTGTTTTAGATATTCTTTGATATAAGCTGTACTCAAATTCATTTTGTTTAACCCCACCTACGGTACAGTGGTTTTATGTTTGCCATTCCTTTTAATCAATTTGTTGGTATACTCTAGGGAGAGTTTAGACTTCTTAGAAATTAATTGGTGCATGTCTTTAAATGGACTTTCACTTTTTTTTGATTTATCTTTATTTTGTTTTGAACGTTTTGAGTCTTTTCTGGCAGACTTGCTGTCTATTGGATTGTTCTTTACTTCCTGTGGAAATTCCATGTAGTTTGTTTTGGTTCCTTTTACTTCTTGCTTTTAAAAAAAGGTGTCTGAATAGTTCAGTGAGACTTTCCCAGGCCTAGTTTTTATGTCACGCATGAAATTGCAATTGCATCTTACCAAAGTAATTAAGTGTTGACTAGTCATTACTACATGTCTACATAGTAATTAACCCACATACACACATTTTTAGACCCTGCCTTCATGGTACCTAGTAGCAGTTGTATATAAGAGATGTTACAATCCCTTGTTTCTATACATGCATTATGAACAATGTCTATCATTTTCCCTGTGCACACAGGACCGATAAGGAGCCAACAATCAGAATTGTTAAAGAGGAATAATCTAAATAGTCTGTAATTTGTGGCTGAGACTACCAGTTTTACATGCAGGTCAAGAAATAAATGTCCAATCTTCTGTGCTGAAAACAAGCAGAATATAGGTGCAAATCCATTTTTGACTATGATACAAAAACTAATTCTCAAAAAACACTTGAACATCTTTTGCCTTTTCACATCTATATGAATATGAAGAGGGCAGCAAAGTTAGTTTCTGGTCAGACTTTTAAAGCCTGCACTAGTAGACTGTGCCCAACATACCTGATGATTAGTGTAATACATTTATACATGTTGAAGGCAAGAGATATGTTGATGCCTCAGAAAAAAATGTGCCTTCTATTTAGAAAGAATGTGCTGTTTTTCTGAGTTAATAAGAATTAATACAAGAGTGGAGCTTTTACATGTACTTTTTAGGCAATCTTATTATTTGTGGTTTAAAGCAGATAAGATAATAGCCTGTCTCAAAGGCACACATACAATTTTAGCCTACATGAAGAAGATAGACCAGCTTAAAAATGCAATACTTTCCCTGCCTTTAAAGAGTTCAACATTTCCACCTCTTTGACACTTAGGACTTGCTTTAAATTTCAAGCTCTGGCTCATGGTCTAGGAACAGCCTGTCCTCCATATCCACGACCATGACATGATTTCCACATCAGTGTGGCACCATTTCATCAGGCTGTCTGAACTGTGATGTGTATTTCAGTAGTGTGAAAATTTCAAAGGCTACTATACTGAAGAGCAATAGGTTCCAGAAGGTGTAAATCTTGTTACGTTTCTCTGCATATATAATCCATGGTATATTTCCAGGGTATATTTCCCTTAAGTAAGACCTGAAAAGTTTTAGGGAAAGAGTGAAAAAAAAAAAAAATTAGATGGTCATATTTCTTCTTCTTTTCTGGTTTGAAGAAAGTACTTTCATTCCACTGTGAATTACTGCTGTGGAGTGTAGTTATATAGAAGCCCTTTTGAACATATGATAGGAAGGTTTCCTGTGGAAGAAAAAAGTTATTTGTACATGCAGCTGCTTTATTTTGCTAGGGAAAATAAAATACAGTGATTTGGTGAGGTCCAAATGATCTGAAGAATTTCTCCTGAAGACATTCCTTTATGAAAAGTTTCTTCCTTTATTCAGCAAAACACTTTTCATGACAGCAGAGCCATATCCATTCCCTAAACCAGTCCTCTTCTGCGATTACAGCATTTAATAAGGAAAAAAAAAACCAACAAAATCTTAGGAAAGACTGACTTATACTAGATCCCTGTGTGATTCAGCTCTCATGACAAATTCATTCCACCACAGTTGTAATGGGTTTTGCTTTTTTAGAGCTTTGCCTCAACACTCTTGCCTGTCAAAATCATTTCAACACACAACATATACTTCTTTGGGACATTCAGACAGTCGAAAATCCTTCATTTCTACTCATAAAGTACATGCAAGCAATTAAAACATCCTAGTTCCTAGAGAAAAAGAGAAAGAAAGAGAAAAAGCGAAAAAGAAGAGGAAAAGGATGAGGAAAAGAAGATTAATATCTAGAATTTTCCAGATAAGTGTCAAGACTGTTTCAAAAATTATTGACAGGACCAAGGAAAGCTAATTAGATACAGACTGAGCAGAAACAAACCAATGTGAAGGTTCCATAAAGATTACTCAAAGTTCATATTACTATAATGTTGCAGAAGTTTTCTGCTGGGAAAGGCTTCTTATGCTGAGAGAAATTCAGATAATTGTTTTTACGAGTTTTGTAAGGTACAACTATTTTATTAGGTAACTAGCAGTTCTAGTGTCCTTCATAGTGTCATGAGATGACATACCAACAGCCATAGTCCACAAACTGATCTACGACAGCATACAGTGAAAGAATATGAGCCGGAAACATTTGTATTAACTTCCTTGTGGTTGACTTAAGATCTCCTTTTTCCACATCAAAAAATCCCTATTGTTTGGGTAGGAATTAAAGTATGAGATTTAGAACTAGAGAATAGATATGCAGCTTGTGTGGCCAATAGGAAAGTAAGGAAAATAAAAGCATACTTGATTGATGGAGAAGCACTGAAAAGGCCTTGGTAGATAAAAGCTGAGCATCTTTGGTATACTGAACTCTAAATTATATGGTGATTGCTCCTCCTGCAGCTCATGAGAAGGTTTTGGAACCATTCCACTGTTCAGAAAACAATATTACAGTTCTCTCACTTTTCATATTTTCTAATCTTTAATGTCTCATACATTCAATATTCATGTGATAAAATGAGAGAAGTATTCTTGAAAGAGTCACTAGTCCCTGGAACCTCCCTGAGTGTTATCCTTCTATGGCACCTGGGACTACGTGAATTTTGTGTTTTCCACTGTGTAGAAGATTGCAGGAGAGCCAGAGTTCACCTACTATAATCATGACTTAAGAAGCTTTAGTGTAAAGTGGTGTCAGAATGTCTGAATTTGGTAGGGGAGTTGGGATATGAATGCTGTAATCCTTGCCTACAATACACATAAAGGGCTGTGCCACCTCCTTTTCAAAGCAAAGTGGCCATAATTCAGTGTCCAGGGCTCTGGTATGTCAGTTAACACTGATTTGAGAAAGCTACTGTGTCCTGTTGCATGGTGTTGTAGGGGAAGGGAAGGTCTAGCATCTTGGGGTCATTGTGGGCTGTAAGGATCATAAAGGCAAGAAGTTAGTCAGGTAGACAAGGCACAAGCTCACTGGAGAATTATTTTAATTGTTAATTAATCTAAATGTCACCTAAATTCTTTGTAGTGTAACTTCTTTTTTTCTTGGCTAATCTTGCAGAAATTATAGTATTTTGAGTTCAAACCAGAAACAACCCAAAACAAGTAGAAATTCTGCAATACCCCTGTGCATCAATAAAATTAAGACACTCTGCTCCCATCCAACATCCAGTTGTGGGTTTGCAGGGTCTTATTTTTCTGGAGAAGTAGGAAAACAATAACTATAACTCTATGTGGTCTTTTCCATCTCCATTTTCATTTGCTGCTATATACAATGTCATGTTTAGCATATAAGGCTGGAGGCAACTGGTGAGCTGGATAGGGACAACTGCTTGGAAACAGTTTGGGCATCAGTCAGTTGGTAGCGAGCAACTCTTTCTCATTTGCATCACTTTTTCTTTCTTGGATTTTACCTCTCTGTCTCTTCGTATTCTTTTCCTTTTAATTACAATTTCTAAAATATATTGCTGTAGTTGTTCTTGTTGTTGTTATTTGAATAATTAAACTATTCCTATCTGAACCGTGCAGTTTTCCACGAGTTTTATCACTTTTACTCTTCCAATTCTCTCACATATCCTAGCGAGGGTGGGAAATGAGCAAGTGGCAGTGTGGTGCTTAGGTGCTGACAGTGCTTAAACCACTACACCCTCTGAAGGTGGAAGCTCACAAAGGGTCAGTTGTGTGAGTCTCTTGCTGCATGGATAGGATTTGACCATTCTGGGAAAGGTCACAGCTGACATTTTGTAGTTGGAATTGGGATTTCAACTGACATTTCCTATAGCTGTGCTTTCTGTTCTTACTGATACACTAAGGACCCTATCTCCTTTTTCCCTCTGTTGTGCTTTTTAAAGGCTTCAAGGCAACAATTCCCCAGCCTGTTAAAATAAACAAGTATGTCTCCTGGACTGTAAAAATGCTGAAACTATTACTGAAACTGTCTGAAAATCTTAAATGGATCTTTTAAAATATATTGTCAGTTCTGTTCAGGAAGAAGTAAGGGAAAGCAAATCTTTACTTGCAGTTAGCCCAGTGAGAAAATGCCTTCCCATACAAATCCTCCCATCTCTGTCTCCCTCCCTTTCCTTCTCTCTCTCTCCAACAGTGATACATTGTAGGAACTAACAACCTGAAAAGCCATAAACTATGGTGGTAACTTCCACCCACACACCTCATTAGGCGTTTAACACATTTTCCTTTGCCTTTCTCTGGCACTACTAAGTGGCACAACTGTGAAGTTGCCCTTTCACATTATAATTGGAAGCAGTCAGTGGGTTTTATGCTCTGCAATTCAGTAATTATACTGTCTGTCACTCTACTGGATGTGGGTCTGTCTGGTCATTTTGAATTTTGGGTCTGTCCAGTAATCATTAATCATCAAGAAGTCCTCAACAGCTCATATGCCTCCTCTGTCCATAGAATCCCTTTCTTTCTGAAGATATTTTTTTTTTCCCTTACATTTCTTTAGTTTTTAGGTTTGAATGGAGAAACTATGACTTATTCAGAGGAAACATCAGTGTCCCATCCTGTCATGAACTCTGAAGACCTGATTTACCCCAGGCTTATGCCACTGGAGTCCTGCAGTTACCCAGTTGATGTTATCCTAAATTTGCCTCTGTTGTGTGTCCAAGTTACCTGATATGCTGCTGTTTACAAGGCGGTTCTGGGGAATATTTAGAATCACAGAATCATAGAATCGCCAGGTTGGAAGAGACCCATCAGATCATCGAGTCCAACCATTCCCATCAAACACTAAGCCATGTCCCTCAGGACCTCGTCTACTCGTGCCTTAAACACCTCCAGGGAAGGCGAATCAACCACCTCCCTGGGCAGCATATTCCAATGCCTAATGACCCTTTCCGTAAAAAA
>WAAB01025586.1:0-31962 GCA_013389865.1 Piaya cayana | reverse complement strand
GGGAGGGGGGCACTGCCTGCAGCAGAGAATACGTTCCAGGTCCATGCGATGTCCTTGGAGAGATTTGTGTCCCATAGTGTCATCAAATACACTCTGTTTCAAGATTGCTGGTATTCTATGATTTTCATGACTGGAGTGTAATTTGAATCCACTAAACTTCAGTTGAGTTTCAGGGCAGTCTTTCAAGTAATAGGAATGACCACTACTTCTAGGAAGCATATGTTATTCCCTGGGCCTCTGCATCCCATCACCATTTAAGTGTTTCTACCCATCCCATTTCTTAGGTTTTTCTTAGATAATCCCATGGCAACATGCACTGTTTTCTTGCAGCGTTGTGCTTGGCCAACCTGAAAGTCTCTGCAACTCTTCTTCAAATGTCAGTATGGTTTGGGGTGGCAGTTAAATCAGTTCAGTCCTGCCCAAAATAGTAAATATAAGCATGTGAAATGGCTCTTGTGTTCTCCTTGAACAGAGTGAGCCCAATCAACTCCTACAGAAACCAGTGAGAAGAATCACTGACTTGTGATATATCTGGGCTGATCTACCAGTAACATTTACTCATCATGCAATAGACCTCCTCTGACAATGTGAACTGAAGTTCATGCTGCTTTATATAAGACAAGGAATTAAATTTATTAGATACTTTCAAAATACAGCAGCTTAATTGCCTTCAGGCTTTTGCAAATTCTCCAGCTGGGTAGACTACTAATCTTTGCAATTATTCTCATAATTATAAAATTATAATTATGCCTGTTTTCTGATGATTGATTATGGTTCAGAATGGCTTATGCTTGTCTGTTCCCTGATACATGGAAGTAGGCCTGATCTGAAAAGTACAGTATTTTCAATGGAGGGTGATGAAGCCCTGCTGAGATACAAGAAGGGAGAATCTGGCTCAGAATGTTAAACAGGTTCAACCAAGTAATGTTGGCTTCCCAGCAGGACCCTTCTGATACTTTACTGAGCCCCTGTGTGAGCTGTATCAACAACATGCCTCTGTACATTGTTAATTAGGTATCTCACCCACACCTTTGGGATATGTGAAGAACATTTAAGGTAGTCATGTAGCATGATATGCTGCAATGATTCTTGCCTAGCACGCAATGCTCTTTAAGAAAACTGAGGCAGAATGATGCTACCCCTTTCAACTTAAACTCAATAAGAAGTCTCAAACCACATGAAAATCTTGGTGAGGCAGGGAAGATAGACTGAAAAAGATGGGATCAACTGCACAAGGGTGCAAAAGCAAAGGCAGCTCCAGTGAGGGTCTTACCCCTTGAATAGGGACTGATGACATGAGCCTGAGAGGTTAGCCACCATAGGGTGGATGGTGGGCACCATTTGGGAGAAGTCACCAGTAAACTACTCTTTATCTTTCTTGTTGGAGCTATTCTCATCCAAATGAGTGAATACTTACTTAGGACCTGACTGTACAGCTCTGGGGTTTTCAGATCTGGCATGCTACACCAGGACTTTACATCAGCATAGTGCCTAACCATTCATGGCCATGTTGAGAAGCCTCCCTCTTCTATTTGTTCCAGAAGATCTTCTCTGCATGTAAAACCCTTCAAAATCAAAGTTTTCTCAAAAATAATACTTTCCTGCAGGAGGCTGTTTGACAATATTCCTAAGTGGGGCTACACCCTGTCCCATGGGCATAACCACATTAACAGACTGTTCTCTGCAGTGTGTTATGGGAGTTGCCAAGTATTCCTTAATGAGTGACTGCATTTTGCTTTTCTTTGTGAATTATCCTGTATCTATGGCATCTTATAAACAGCACAAAACACAGATACTTTTAAATTTTTATTTTGGTGTCATCTCAAAACTGAGCACAATTCTGCCTACCTAATGTCTATGAAGTCAGTAATTCCCCTGTTTAGGTTTTTAAAACTTCTTTTGGAGTAATACTTCTCTCTTGGATGAGGAGATTAAGCCATGTGTTCCAAATGGGACTTAGTGACATTTTCCTACTTGATCACTTTAAAGCCTTTTGTCATTCTATGGTAGCTTCATAAATTACGTTTTCACTTTTAGTGTGATCAAGGGAGTCTGACTTCTCCTTAATTTTCTGTGTAATGCATTTAAGGGACCCAAATCCTCTAAGACAAGGACACTTTATTAATTTACAGCTACACGAATTTTCCCTTTGGCATTAGTCTGTACTGCCCAAGAGGTACAGTTTTGCAATCACACCATCCATAACTGTATGCCAAATTACAGACGCTTAATCACTTCTTTGTAAAACCATGAGCACATGTGAAGGTAGTTGAGCGGCAATACAGCTATCAGGTGAGCAGACCCCGGTTGTCTGCAAGTGGCCACCTTGGCAGTAAGCTGCTGCTCCAACATGAGGTTTTCATATGAGACCAATTAGTGTAAGCCAGTGTCTTGAGCAAAGAGGAGAGAGGATTGTGTTTCAAAGATTAATGATTCTACAACTATGCCCTCACCAGTGCTGGTGTAAACCTGAAAGCCTGAACACAATCTAAGAGACCAGCTGCTACCTTGTACTTTTCTTCAACCTGTGATATGAGTTGGTTGGGCATGGATGGGGGAGGGCATGCTCATGTCTGAAAGTTAATTTGCTTTTCCAGCTCCATCACCTTAATTAAAGAAGATGTTATCTCTTCAAATAAATGTACCCCACTGATATTCTTCTTATCAGATCTCCTTGCTGCACCATTGCAAAGACATGGCCATTAACATGATTCAAAATGAGAGGAACTGGTCCCTGGTCCCCCTGAAAAATTTCCACGGGAATCCTTGCTTTGCCTTGCATTTAGATCTCAATAAAAAGCCATAACACAAACTAGGATGGTGCTTTCATTCCCAAAAAACATGTTTGTGAGCCATGCAATAAGGTCTAGGCAGGCTGATCATTGTGTCTACTGCACTTATTCAAACTTCTCGGTGAGGTTATTCCAGGGGCCAGAGTTTGCTGCAGATTTATCATGTTTTGTAAGTTGTTCTCTCCTCTCCTTCCTTTTCCTGTTGACATCTTGGTATTCATAGGCAGCAGAAATACTTCTTTTCAGCTTTACATTTTACCAGCTCCAACAAGCTGAAATCTCAGGTTGTTCTCCATGGCCCCTTTTTTCCCTTGCTTTGCACAGAGTGGTCTCCATATAGAGCAACACTGGTGGTAGTAGCACAGCCTTAGCTCTTCTGACAAACGCTTCACCAGATAAGTGTCCGGACCAAATTAACCCCCTGACCTCATCGGCCACGTAGTTGTCAGTAACTAGGCCTTGTCTGGCTGATGAACACACTCAAGGTTTCCTTATCTTCAGACTTTTCCATCTAATGAGTTTCCAGTTTATAACAGAATTTCTCATAATTCATGTGATCGATTATTAGCACACAGTATGGTACATTTTACTTTACGCTAAAAACTGCATTTAGTCCCCAAATAAATCATGTTTCCAAAGGTTGATGAATAAACTATAATCTCTGATGTTTAAAACACAAAGTTTAGGGTTGGAAGGTAGAGATTGATAGCTTCTGCACTTGTTTATTTTTATCTGTGGAATAATTCCTCTCTTGAAAGGAGGCACTTGTGGCTACAGCTTATATACTTCTTCGCTGTGCTTTCTGGAATTTCCTTCTTTTGTAGTAGTTCTGTTTCAATCAAGTATTTCTGAAGAGTACATGCAATTCTTGTGAGGGCTAAAGTGAAGTGGCAGATAATGTGATGCCTTCTGGGTTATTGTCTGAAACAAATCTGCACAAGCAGTGAGGTAGGGCTTTCTGACACGTAACTGAAGGCATCTTGCCAGCAGGTATATTCTTTGCACAGAGAGTGTCAAGTGACTAATCTTAATTTTCTCAGGTCAGTATTCCTTCAGCGTACTCAGCTCTTGAGAAATTCTATGCCAAAGTCATTTTGAAAATGTTCTTTTTTTTTTTTGAGTAATTATTTCCTATGTTTTGAGTAGAGGCTGATGGTTTGAGAGAGGATTTCCCCAGTTTCCTTCATCTTGTGGTGTTAAGAAAATACAAAATCTTAACAGACACAAAGCTTTCTTGTATTTAAATGCCAGAGCTTGAACTAAAGGAAGTGCTAGACTCACTTTTATTTGTCCTGCTTATGTTTCCTGCGTAGGGACTGCTATCAGTAAGGGTCTGGTGCTTGCAATAGCCTATAGTCTAAAAACATATCGTATAAGTCCACTTCTATAATGACATTTATGTGCCTGATTCCCACTAAACCAATTCATATTTAAACGTAGAATATGCCTTGCAAGCCTTAGAGATGTGTAAAAATTAATATTTTTGTTCTGTGGAAGACAAATCATCCTGCATCATATCAGAAAATCTAATTATTTTTCCATGAAAGATAGCTTTCAGCCCCCAAAGTTAAAACCAACCAGGCAGTGGCTATACTTTGGGGTGGGGGTTTTTTTGACTGATAATATCTGCATCTCTAAGAACTTGGTCAGCAGCGTGCAGGCAGATGCAAAATGCTTCTAGATTGGTGTTTACTTCACTCTTCTTCCATGGTTAAAATGTGGAACATTGCATTGCTTTATTACAGTTTATCTACCTGGTGATTTGGATGTTAATTTTTGCTGTCTGGCATCAGTTTTTTGAAGTAAAAATGAAAAAAGAGACAAATTTTCAAAGGCAAAGCAACAAAGAGGCTTCACACTTTTAGCAACAGATAGAAATCTGGACTAAGAAAATTGAACTTTAAATTACATCTAAAAAAGAGCAAGTTAAATACCTTTATTGTTTAGATTTTATTTAAACCTGTCACAGAAGACACACATTTTCTCTTCTCTTGAATTCTGAAAATTTTATCTTCTCTTGAATATTAGAAAAATATCCTAGTCCTATGCTTTTTGATTTGACTTCTCTCGGGGAGGGGTATCTGATTTTTCATGCTTCCTGAGAATCTATAATTGTACAGGGCTTTATCATCATACTGGATTTTACATCCTAACAGTCATTCATACAAATATTTCTGGTTGCTGTGGGAATGTCAGAAGGATCTCACAGACACATCTTAAAATGTCAAAGCAAATTAAAAACACAGGTCCTCGTGGGCTGTCATGGACAAACCAGCTGGCTTTCCTCTTCTTATGTTCAGACTCTCTGTGCATCCAGACCTTGACTTTTATTTCCTCTTCTTCCTCTTCTCATATGTCTGGGGTCTTTCATAACAATGCTCGCACAATTAAGCAACTAAATAGTCAACAGATGTAGAGCAAGTTGCAAGCATGGAATAAGAGTAAGAAATCTGGAGTCAGATGAATCTCCCTACACCTCTCAAGAAGCAAAAGAGAGCCATGCAAATGTTTTCCAGACTAATAGAAAAACTCTTCTCTGCCTCTGTTTCTTTACAACAAAAGTTTTAGAGACCATAAAAAGGTAGTAAAATACCGTCTCTTGCACAGTGAGAAAGCAGAATAGAAAATGAGATAAATTATTTATTTCTGTATTAAGTGCTTGGAAGGCATGCAGACAAAAGTAGTGTGAGACCATTTAAACTCAGACATCTTCACATCAGGAAGCACATCACAAGGGGATCACAATCATGTCCAGAGGAAAAATGATATGAACATCGTGTAAATGGTACATAATTCAATAATGATTGAAACACACTACCCTCCTCCCTCTCTGTTTCTTTGAAAATAAATGAGTAATGACTTCAAGGCTGGAGTCCTACATTTATTCATGCATATATTAATTTAGATGGAATAGTTCATGTGGTGACCCCAATGTAAATGTAAATTATGGTGGGACATCTGAGGCATTTTAAATTTGCAAATCAAAGTACTCCTCAAAAATGTTATCTGATTTCCAAGTATTAAAAGTATGAATTCCATTAATTGTTCAAGAGTAGGTAGGCAGTGTACATGTACCAGATTAAAAAGTTAAAACCCCAAATCTGTATTACTATGAGGCTTAAATCAAGCAGTCCACTTTTAGGAAAGTGGTAGCATGCCCACAAGAAAATATATTGACTGGTTCTTATATGTAATCTATCCAAGGCAGCTGCTGTAAAGGTTAGTGTAGATTCATGGTCTTAATTAAGTTGTTACTAAAATGTAGACATAACAGAACTTCATAATAATAAAAAGAGAAGCCATATTTATTTTCCTAAGAACACAAACCCCCTTGATTTTATGTATCTCCTAGTTAGGAAAAAAGATTTTTTGTGATATAGGTAATTATAAATAAATTTTATTCAGTTCTTGTTTTGCAGGGAAGAAACTCATTGCAAAGGATCTGCATAATAAAAAAATACCTATTTAAACTGACTCCACTTATGTAAGAATGCAGTTTTTGTTGAGAGGAAACAAACACACTTGCCATACAGCTGGTTAGAGTGTATTATTATACAAACACTTTAAGTTCTCTTGCAGTAAAATGAACGTTGAAGTCAATATCACCCACCTACCCACTAAACCTGCATAAGAACATTTCTTCTTAAACTTAACAGCAGTGTGGTGGGAGGGCAGCCCAAGGACTGGGGAAGGGGTGGGCCAGATGCTTGAGGAACTACGCAGCAAAGCTCTGCCTGATGACTGGGGTTCTATGGACCCTACAATGAGTTTACAAGACCAGACCATCAACAAGTATTTTTTTTCTAACTGTAATTTGAGTTTTATGGTTTCACTAAGGTCTTCTGCCAGCTCTGAAAGTGTCCAAAGGTGTGTTTGTTTCTCTGCATTATTTAAGTGATGTGGATGATTTACATAGTGCACGAGTCAGAGAAGTGCTGCTGTGTCGTGACACTGATGAAGTGCCCCGAATGGCAGCTCCCCATAGATGGAGTGAGTGCAGGGTCCCAGATAGACTGCTCAGGGCCTTTGCCACAGAAATATGTGAGGATCAGTGCACCTTATGCACCACAGGGTCTGGGAGTTGTTGGCAAACACTGCATTAATACAGTAGCCCAGAAACAAATGACTGTCTGGATGTGTCATGTGGCAGCCCTGCAGGGTCCCTGGGGTGCCACCAACACACCCCAGTAGGACAGCAAGGAAATATCACAGAGGAAGGCAAGGATGATCTGCAAGGATTGTGTGTCTGGGAGGACTGGCGTGAGCTGTGGAGCGTGGCAAAGAGAGTTGGGAGGCAGCAACCCAGCCCTTCAGCCCCTTCTTCTCTGGGTATTACTTCATAAGTAGTCATATACGAAACTCAAATGTAACTGCATAGAATGACAGTAGGGTGTTCTCGTTGAAAAAAATGCCAGCATTTTAACTAGGGTCCCCACTTTGCAATTACTTGCAAATTCTCTTAATTAGTTATGTGAGCCATATGGTAGAGTTGATGGCTTTTAGCAACTCCTGAAAAAATAGAGAGAAGACCCTGACTACACTTACACTTACGCTGATTTTTTTGCCATTTGGAATACATACATATTACAGCTTGCTTGAAAGCAGATGGCCAAAATGAGCCCCCACAGGAGTGGCATGCAAACTCCTTGGACTGAATTTGTCACTGGCAGTGTACAATTGCTGAAGCTGCAGTGTTGTTCCAAAATACAATTGCTGTTCAGCAGCAGGAAGTAGCAGAATACTTCCAGTTGGTGTCCATCAGCTCACGGTGCTTGAGGGTTGTGGGGGACCTCTGTTTTCCTTGATGCAAGTTCCAGGATGGCTTTGTGGATCACCTGTGCTAGATGTAACCTGGTTTGGACAGGACCTCCATCTTCTGCCCTCCATCACTCCTGTCCCGGAAAGTTCCCTCCAGCCTTTGTGCTCTTCTCTCCCTGAAAACAGGTGAAAATAGGTAGTAGGTTTAGTGACTGTATTTATGTTTTCTTTCCCTTCTTAGGGCAGTCAGAGCAACAGTAAAGCAGCAATACTTGAAAGGGGAGCAGAGGTTGTTGCTGAAGAAGCAGTAGATGAGGGGGTTGATAGCACTGTTCAAGGCTGGCAGGTTCTGAATGATCACGGATGCATAGAAACGCTCTTTGGTCTCAGGGAGTACGTTGAAGTTGTCCAGGATATCAAAAAGAAAGTAAGGGCTCCAACAGAGAACAAATGCTGGAAGAGAGACAGAGAGAAGAGTTTGACATTAGGTAGTTCAGCTATTTACAGAGGTAATCACATACACACAGAGAGACTGTCATAACACATAAATATTTGTTCATCCAAAAAATATCCCCCTATTCAGGGTTTTATTTAAGAGAATAGCTATTAGATTGTGCTTTTATTTGTCTTGATTTTTATTTTAATGTCCATAAAATATATTATGTATGTTCATCTAAGTGTTTAGAATGCTCCCTCTAGACGTATCAAGGCACTTCTGAACACTCACAACACATAAGGTAAATAGGTAGCCAGTTAAAACATCATCAGTTATAGTGAAGCGCTCTTTTAATGGTCCCCTGAGTGAGCAGCCAATCTAAATGTACACACTGCCAAAGTACTGCTCTGCAACAGTGTTGCCTGCCACAGCCTCCTATTGAAAAAAAGCTGTTAGACATCCAGGAGCAAGGAGTGACACCTTTCCACACCACATGACAGCAAAACAACTTGTCGTTTGGCATTCTAGTTGGAAGCGCTGTGTACATGATGCATGCAGGAAGACCCTCTAATTCCTGTACTGCAATCTGGGAGATGAATTTGGGAAGAGGAGAGAGGACTGCATTGTTTAAAGTCCCTACTTTTGTTCAGATGTGGTATGAACAAAAAGGCCACAGACATACCTCTATTTGCAGCTATAGGGAGTGAATCTGGCCTTCACCAATTTCACAAAGGCTTTTGATTCAAGATTTATACAGAAATGTTGGGACAGGCAGTTGACTCAACTAATCTATAAATACCTGAGTTGCAAATGTACAGGTGTCTGTGAAATCAGACACATGACCTCTCCCTGACCCAAATGAGACAGCAGAGTGACCCTGCGCTTGCCTTCTTGTCACTTTTATCAGTATTTCTTTGTTGGCAATTAGTTGAAGGCTCACTGAATGTGCACAGAGGAGATAAACTCCCCTCCTGCTTTCTAGAGTGACCAAACTGGCAATGTTAATGCACAGATACCAACAAAATAGTGCTATGCATTGTCATTATATTGATAATGGCACTGACTATGCAGAATTAGTGGCTTCAGAGAAATTAATTAATATTGGGTGCTTTATTCTGCATGTCAAGAGATGCTGGTTGCCTATTACTGAGGTCCTTTGAAGTACTAAGCATTCAGATGCTCTTGACACCTAGTAGCATTGCAATACTAGTTGCTTCTTACAAGAGCTTTCTTTGGTTGGCACACAGAAACAGGGAAGTTATTCCTGGACTTCTGAAAATCATGAATCACACTGGGCTGTCTCATGACTGTGAACACTACCCCTGAACAGTAAGCTAAGCAACTCAATAGTGGCTATTATCACAATATCATCCAACCTGAATTTTGTGAGGCTTTGGCTAGAGGATTGATCTCTTCTTTAGTGGTAGGGGATTGGCTGTCAGTCCTTGGGAGTAAGCAGCTTCAGTCACCTTCCTGCTTGTCTTCAGCAACTAATCACAAGCCTTGTGTGATGCTGCCTTTATTTATTATAATAAAATGTCAGCCTCCTAATTTCATCAGGATAATGTCATCTCCCTGGGAGACAGAGGACACCTGCACTGAGTCACCTGCTGCATCATTAGGAGAGGAGAACTTGTTCTTCCCATCTCGGCAGACAATGCACTGACATCAAATTCTGTTGCTCTGCATCCTTCACCTCCCTTTCCACTCCCTTGTACTGCCCCAGCAGCTAACATGCCAAACATAGTCTCTAAGCCTAAAAGACAGTTCAGTTGTCAAGTCTTCTGGCAACCCAGATGGGAAGGAAATGACCCCTTTCTTTGTTCCTTTTAGGTGATATCCCTCATTCATTTATTTTTTTTATTTTTGCACGTGAGTGTCTGTGTATACAATTTCATTTGAGACACATGTCAGATGCCTAAAATAGGAGCCTGTCAGTCAGAGGAGAGGGGATAACAAGGTCAGAGGGCAAGTCAGTGAGTCTAAGTAAAGCTCCTTCTCTGAGCCACCTACTGAACTTTGTCTGCTAATGATGGAGGGAACTGAGGAAGACCAGCTTCTTAACATTAGCATCCTCCCTAGCTACCAGCTGTGGTTTTCTCACTTACCAAGGATAATTATGATGCTGTACTTGATTGCTTTCACTTTTGCCCTGGATATGAACCCACGACTCGTGTAGCCAGCAGAGGTTTTGCCACCTGGGGAAAGAACAGCTAGTAAAAAAGGAAGGTTGTTGTATGGTTGTGTCAACACATACCTCCACAGCCAGTATGAAGACACATAGCCCATCCTTTCTTGGTGTCAGGCAGGGCATCAGTAGTTCCTGAAACCTGGACACTTGCAAGCCTGTTCAAGTTGGACACTCAAACCTGAACCATTCAAAATCAAAGGAGAAAGGTAAGCATAAGAGATCTTCCTGAAGCATTTTAGCAGCTGAGTATTCCTGATACTTGACACTTAATAAGGGAAACTGCTGCTTGTGTGCCCAGCAGTAACAGTCTAATAAAAACCATGCACCATCACAGCTAGAAAAACACAAGCAGGATGATGTTATAAGGGATGTTTTCTGTAAGAAACTGGCAGAAAAGAGGAAAAAAATCTGGCAAAAGTGTCTATCTGTTCACTTTTAGTTACGTTTTGGTCAGAAGACTTTTTAAAAGCAACATACTCAATTCTCTTAACCTCTTATCCTTTTGATGCTTTTTGGTAATCAGTCATGCGTTTTACTTGCCATGTTGACTCAGTAATGAAATACAAAATGCTTTTAGACTAGCTTCTCAGCAATGAAGCGTGGCTTGAATTGAGAAGCAAATTCTATTCAGTCTCACACCAAGGCTCATTGATCTCATTTCCTCTGAAGTCACACTAATGTCTCTGAGAATCGAGTTTTGTATTTGAATAACAGTAACAGCATGATTGCAATAACATACCTGATTCCATTATTAATGTCAATTTGCTGTTCATGTTGCTGGGTCAGAATAATTAGGTTCACCATAAGAAACACACAAGAAGGTCAGTTTTTATCAAAACATCTTTAAACTCTTGTAGTCCAAACTTAGGACTGGAATTTTGATTAATGTAACTAGCAATAACTTTGTGTATGATGTTTCTTGCACCTCTTATAAAAACAGCCTATCAAGGCTGTGTAATTTGTAAAGAAAAGAAATTAAATAGAATGAAGGTGGGCTTGTTAACAGTGAAACACCTCATGTAGAAGCTTGAAATTATTCCATGTGTAATATTACTGGAAGCAACTTGGTCAGTTACGGAACAGAATATACCTCCTGGATGAGGAGAATGACAATTTTTTCAAGAATAGTTAATACTGATTGTGTAATGAAGGCAGGATCATTTGAAATCCATCCTACTCAAGCTTTACAAAAGAGGAGTAAGTCTTAGATTATAGTCGACAGATGTCAGGTTGTGACATAAGGATATCTGAACATATGCAACATCACATTAGGACATTTCCTCCTGTATCAGACATGATCCATGATCCTGCTTTGGGCAAGTGCCAGCAACTTAGTCCCACCTGATTGAGTTAACTGATTGTGTGTTTTTACAGTCACATTGTGAAACCCCTTAGAATGGGTTCAATTAATATACTTTACTTCATAACTAACAGGAAAGCCACCCGATAAGTGAGGATCTTGAAACGATTTCTGTTCTTTGCCAAAACAGCTCAGAACAGTCTGAAAATGTTTGTGGTCTTGGGGTGGAAACCTCAACTCACTTCATGGCTTTCTGTAGCCAGGAATTTCTGAGCTTGACCAAAATTCAAATTTTCAAGGACATGTGCAAGCATAGCAGAAGTGTTATCTAAGAATTTTTTACTTTTTAATTCTTTGCTCAGAGATGTTTTCTATGATTTCTCTAAAGGGGGTTTAGTGTTTAAAGAAAGAATGTATATCATGTAGATAAGAGTTATGAATGAGCAATTACAGAAACTCCATTCCCATCACAGCAAAGGGGGCCCAAAACAAGACTGCATCTCCAGGCATTCCCTGATTTGGGAGAGACCAGCCAGATTCAAATCATGAAGTTAGAGACGTGTGCTGAGACTCACCAGGGCAGCTGGATATGATGACAGCCTGAGCTTTGCTCTTCATCCAGATGGTTCGAATCACGATTGAGTATATGACACTACAGAAAGGGAAGAGTTATTTGTATTATGAATAAATTTAACTGACATCCCAGTCATGTCTGCTTTATGAATACACTTATCTATGTGTAAGGAGCTCATAAAGATGATGGGACTGCATAGAAATAACAACAATGATGATGACGAAAACAATAACAAATAAAATTTTACCCTCCCATAGTAATTTTCAGAAGCAGATCTGAAAAGTTTTCATTGTGGAAGTAATTATCATTGTCCTGGCTTTGCAGAAGTCAAATCTTAAGTGCAGTGGAATGCAATGATTTGACCAAGATCTTGTAGGCATTAGCTTCTTGGAATTTTAAGCTAGAGGAGGCCAAATCTGCCTGTATACAAGCCCCAGGAGGCTAGTCCTGAAAAGGGGGAAGCAAAAGGAGGGACCTGGTTTTGCTGTGTGTGCGCTTCTATTTTGGCATTAATTTATGAGCATGAAGCTGACAATTAAAATAGTTCCCTGGGGAATTTGATAGAAGCAAGGTCCACAAGAAATGCAGTTAAAGGCTATGGTGCTTACTTTCAGTTCTCAAGATTCTGGGATGGAAATTGAGTAGGACAGAAGTATCAGGTAGATGGGAAGAGTTAGATGATTCAAAACCAGTTCCACCACAATTTGCATAATTAGAGTGGAATATATATACACCTTTAATGGAAAAGGTGAAAAGTACCCTAGTTCACAATGACCTTGGACAATTATGAGCTTTCCCCAGGTGATAACAAATCTGGAATTCGATCTACTTAATATGCAATAGGTAATATTTCCTTAAAGCTGAAGAGCTGTTTAACCCCACATCTGGATGAGTATCTTACCTTTTCAGTAGTTTACATGAAAAAATACAACCTCAAGACCTTGCTCTGTCTGCCTTTTCTCCTGTAAGCATTTATTGCGTGCAACCAAAATCACTAAGCAACAGCATGGTTTTGTCTGTTGTTTTCCTATTTTTAGTCTACTAAGAAAGACAAAAATAATTTAAAAATAACTCAGCTAATGTACTCAGATTGCCATGTTTTCCTGAGTAAAAACCAAACAGAAGTCATTGTGTGCTGTTTGCAATACACCACAGTGTTTTGGGGAGCCTGGGGAGATTGGCCTTTAACTGCCGTAAACCTTAGAGATGACTCTGTGGAAAAGGTGCTACTAGGGAGATTATTTCAGGGTGTGTTATAGAAACAAAGATGTGACTTATTGTCACGTGGTTTGTTTTTATTATCAAAAGAGACATTCTTATTAGAGCTTTCAAACTGACATATGAGGCTTTCCTACAACACCATCAGTTCCTAGGCACATTTGCAAAGGCAGTATTTGTGTGTCTTGTAGGTTTCCTTTCAGTGGAAGTTTGATCCATCTGGTTTCCATGCTCAATAAATGAGAGCTGGAAACTCTTTGTGCAGTCTGAGCTGCGCAGCAGAGCAGTAGTATCGTTGCCCAGTGTAGGTTCTGTGTGCATCTGCTGCACACTCCATCTCACCTTTCTTAATTCTTTCACAAGTTCAGCATGCCTCCCAGCTGACTCCAACATTTTTCTTTTATCAACTTGCTTTTCAAGAGCCTGTTTATTTATCAGCTAATGCACTTGAAAGTTTCTTTGAATATTGTTTTGGCAATGGTGGAAAATTCATGTATCAGTTCTCCCTTGATTATTCCAATAAATAAGAATGTATTAAAATGATAATTGTTGTCATAGCAAGAAAATTTCCAACCAGCTTCTAAAAGCCCTGTTTCTAGTTTCTCTTTAGCCTGCTTTCTCTAGCCTGACCTTTTTATTTGCAGTTTAAACAATATCTCCTCTGATGCAGATCTGCTTGTACAACAAGCACATTCAGAGTTGCCTAAGTAATCAGGTAGAAGGAGCCTAACTCTGTAGTCAAAATACTCAGACTCTCTACTTGCAGACAAGTGCCACGAGGATTGAATTATGAAGACAGATGCACTAGCTTTCCCTTTGATCCTAGAAATCCTGCCCTTTTGGCTGCAGAGTCTTGTAGGAGCTTCCTTTCCACCGGATGCAGTTATAGCAGCTTTCTTCTTCATGGATCAGTCTAGGGACTTGAAGTCAGTCCCAGGAATAGACTTGGTATTTCACATGTGACATTACATGCTGTTTCACTGGAATCCTTAATTTTCAGAAATCCTAGGGAAAGTTTAATTCCTGGTTTAATCCAGTGGCTTCAAAAGTGCTGCCAACATAGTGGATTTATTCTGGTGGTTTTGCCTCTGTTCATCTTTCTTTTCTCCATAGCTGGGTCTACGGGGGACTTCCTTATCAGGTGGGGACCAGAGGTGGTATAAAGCTGCTCAGGGTGGGTGTCAAGAAGGACAAGTCTCTTGTGCTAGGTACACTTCCTAGTTACTCTTTTGCCAGTCACAGTTATGCTTTTATGCTTTGATCGCTCTGGGACTCCAGATCTTATTAATGCCTATTTTTTTTTCTTTTCTCCCAGCTACGCTGGCATGGAGCTAAGAAACTGGAGTTTCCAAAAATGTTTCAGCCTAAGCTTAAGATCCTAAAAGGCATCTGCATGTGTTTCAAAGCCAAAACAGTAAAAAGAGAGCATTTATGGCACAGAAGTTGTATTTCTCTTACAAGGGAAAAATTGAGGTTTAGTTTTTTTTCTTTTTTTCTTCAAAATGCATTTGTAGTTCCTTTCTTTCTGTAAGAGACAGCTGGAGGAGGATGTATTGGTTGATGACACTTAGAAGGACAGGAAGAAAGTCCCACTTGATGGAAAATAAAGTGGCAGCTGAGCAAAGAGTATCAGGGGACAGGTGGAAACTAGTATTCAGACAGACAGGAGGGTCTTTGGCAATGGTCTGCACCATTTTGACCTGATTGTAATCAAGCTACTCAGTTATTGCCAAGATGTGAAAGCACACTGTCCACTTGGCCACATACCTGATTTTTCAAAATATGTAACAGGCCTGCATGCTGCTTGTTCTTGTCTCTGCTAAAAGCACTGGGAGATGTAATGTGTAGTTCAGTAGGTCCAGATGCTGTCAAGTTTCTTTGTGTCTGTAAGCGTGTAGCGCAGTGGTCTTCCCGTCTTCACTAGAGATCCTTGGGCACTACATAAACATCTGTTGTAGTAATCTGAATGCATACTATGATAGTAAAATACTTTATGAGTTATTGTGGCCCATTATTTGCAGATGAAAGACTAAAGAAAGGGAAGAAAGAGCTCAGGTGGAGCAGTCAAATCTGGATGGAAAAATAACCCCAAGCTTTTTTAAGAAGGAGCTGCTTAGGCTTTGAAGACCACAGGATAGAAAGGACATGCTGTTGATCTGAAAATACAGGGATTTTTCTAGTTCTGGAGAGGTGGCGGGAAAATACAATAATGTGATTCAGAGTGTGGGTGTATCTCAGCAAATTAAACTCATTGCATCTCCAAAGAAATTTAGATTGATCCAGTTTCTTAAGGATTAAGATGCATGTTCATTCTAACATGTTATTAGATAAGGGTCTCGTTTAATATGACATCATTGGTAAATACAGCATTCTTTGTCCATGTAATTTACTAACTTATGGTTAGTTATACAACTACTACCATGAAATAGTCCTTCTCCATTTTTATTTTTAATTCATAATCACTTTTAAAAAAATAAAATATCTTGTGGTAAAGTTATATGTTGATGTTAACAACGATAAGAGTTATTGATCTGTCTACTCTTTAAAAACAGATTTTTTTTTTTTTAATTAAGTGGTAGCATTATAATACAGTTCCACCCAGCCTCAGTATTTACTAGTAAAATGAACCTTTACCATGGCAAAAAGTACATTTAAGCTCTCAGCTAATGGCTTGTATTTGTCATCCAGCATTGCCTATTGTTCCTTGGACTACATTTGTGCAAAGTGATGCAGCTGCATTATGTTTTGTGATAGTTAATTTACAGCACTATTTATCCAATGACAAAAGGCATATGTAGCTTCATCTGAACAAGGAATTGTAGGCATGTGTAATGGGTAAGTGAATAGATGGGTGCATTAAGTGAATTAGAACATGTACGCAAGGTTTTTTAATTTCAAAATGGAAATTGAAGCAAAAAAATATTGTGCTTGCTGATTCAAGCTCAAAAAATGACCTTTGATACTTTTATTTATGTTATTTTTATTGTGTTTATTTTATTTAATTAAAACAAATATCTTTTATTTAATCTATATTTTATTTCATTGCAATGCCTTAAGTTTAGCTCTGTATTTTTCCTTTTAGCTTATTCTGTTTGTCCTCTTCTAATTATTTATCTGCTGCTCTGAAGCAAATGTTCTTTTTGGAGTTTTGATTTTAAACAGTAGATGATAATTTTTCTCTGTGCTTCAAGAGCAATTTTTGCAATTTTTAATAACCTGAATTTGGATTATAATAGACAGTTGCCTATGTATTATATTTATCAGGTTACAATACAAAAAATATATTTGACAACCATGAATAACATGCACAAAGATTCTGAGTTTCTGGATACTCAAGTGACAGAATATAACCACGGTTTTGTGCAGAGCAGCAAAAGAGAATAGAAACTAAGTAAGACCTCCTGCCCGCTTATCACAGGACCTAAGAAGCCTAGGTGGGAATATTTGCAGGAGAGAAATCTATATTGTTGTTTTGACCCATATTTAACTTCTGTTCAGCAATCCCCTGGAAGTATTTAACATCAAAGATATTGTTTTAGCTTTGCATGGCATATCTTTACATAGGAGAAATGGATTTTGTCATAATGGATACTTGTCCCAGAATCAGAAGGAACTAATTACTGTGGGTTATATAATTAATTTTTCTGAATTTTCTGGGATTTGGTACACTGGCAATATCAACTGCAGGAAAAAAAGTGATAGATTATTCTAAATAATAAGGAAGAACAGGCCAAATTTTTAAGGGCTATAAATAAGAACCAGATGCAAGATCTGTGGCTCTCTCCACTAGACACTGAGATGGTGGGAGGAGGAGACCTTTTACATAAAAGCACATCCTCCCCTTTTCTCAGCTCTCAAAGGTAATCACACATGGGTTAAAAAAACAGTCACAGCTTTTCATTCTCTTGTCATTATTTGGGTCTTGTTCATTTGTATTCTAATCAGAGAATAAACTCACCAGAAACCCACAAGTTGTCTGATAACTGATATTCTCCAGTTGTGAAGAAGTACTGGGAACAGACCTCCCAGGTATTTACATCTTCCAGGGCTGTTGCAGTTTTGCTCACATATTGCCTTTATATATATGTGTGTGTGTGTATATATATGTATATAAAGAAAGAGACAGATTGTTGCTTTCTTCTGGATCATGTTTTGGCTTGAAATCCATAGGGTTTGCTCACACCACATCTGGGAGATTAGCTCATCAGTGGAAGAGTTTTCCAGACTGAGCATAAGGTTATCAGCTAAATAATTTATTCCGTGGGCTGTGGTGTTATGAATAACACAACTCTTGTGAGTTAGCTGAAGGCTGTGTCAGGAACACATGAAATCAACTCTGCCACGTGAGAGGAGGATGGAGGAAAGAAGCTTAAATGATGATGGTACCTGGACTGTAGAAAGTAAAAACTGCTCAGCCAAAGCAGCATAAATGTGGAATTAAGTCCTGCACCTGAAAAGTAAAATTTTATCCTTTGTATGCACTTCAGATGAACTGTGCCAGAAAATATGCTGTCATCAGTGAACTGCTTTGCTCTAGAGGTTAGGTTTTCAGCAGATTCAGGCAGCAGAACTAATTAAGAATTAACTCTGCCAGCCAGTGTCCCACATTGCATCAGGCACCTGCCATGCAGCTAAATCAGTGCTCCAACAGAGAAAATAACGTGGCTGTGCAAACAGAATGAATTATGGCAGTAAAGGCCTTATTCTTTCTCTGTGTGCACCCTGACTCTCTTCCTTAGTAACTGTGGCATGTGCCTTGGTTTTTAGTTTATTTGTGTTCCTGGCATTTTAGATGCAGTCACAAATTTATGGATTGTGTCTCCATCATTAAGTTGTGGCCTTTTTTTAAATCACATCTTCAGCTAATGACCATTAAATGAAAAAAATCATTAAATGCCCTCCTTTATTTACTAAATAACACCTTTCATTTTTATAATTAATCTTTTGACAGAGTAATGCACAACTGCAATGTATATGATCTCCCTCACTCAACCTTACGAAATAGCATCTCATTTGTCATCAAACCTACTGTGCATCTGAAAATATTTTCTGGAACAAAATTTCTGCAGAGAAATTGAGTCCCTGTAGAGGTTAACAACCATTCTTGCCATTTTTTAGCTCCAGACTGCTTACTGGAGTATTTATATTCTGCAGCCACATTAGGTGGATTAGCTTTAAACTCCTGGACTTCCAAGAAATTTTAAAGAAATTGATGTCACGCCTTGAGGATATGTAGACAGATGTTTCACAAATGCATCAACTGGGAAGTTACAGCCTTTGGCTGTATGCTTGAAACTTGAAAAAAAAAGTTCTATAAAAACAAACAGTTCTGTCCAAACTGCATGGTATTTGCTGATAATGTCTCTGCTGACCTTGCCCTGATGATAATCCTCTTTTTACATGGTTTTAGACAATCCTCTCTATTCTAAAGAAAATAGTATCACTGACAACTAGAGATAAATGGGCACAAAAAAAAAATCTTTCACTGACTCACCTTCCTTCTTTCCCCACTACCCAGTATCAATTAGAATGTCTAAAGAATTTTACTTCTTCTAGCAAGGATGTGCGAGCATTTCCCTTAGTGTACGCTGAAACCAGGAACAAGACAGCAATGGACACTACTTTGCCCTATGTTTGATGGTCTATGTTTTAAGCTCGTGTCCTGCCATAAGCTTCTCATGTGAAAGTCACTTAAGGTTAAAGCAGTAAAAATTTAAGATGCTTTATTCATGTTACAGCTGTCAGGGCAATCTCATGAATTGCCGTTTTCACTGACTTTTCCTCTCCCTCATGTCATCGTTGTGTTCTTGCTTCTGGGGATTACTGTAAAGCCAGTCACTGAGCTGATCTGGCTTGAATACCTTCCTGTGACAGGGAGGAGGGGAGCATAATGTCAGCAGCTCTGAAATATCTGCTGTTTTGTCACTTGCCTTTTCTGTCCTAACAAATATATATACGTGCCACGTAAAAAGGGTTGGCTGATCTGTCATAGAAAGCGTGCAAATTTCTAAGTTTGTGTGTGAGAGAGAAGCTTTATGCATCTATGGAGTGACTCCTAACTAGACAGGATGTGGACCTTTTTCTTAAAACACTTAAGATGCTGACTAGGATTTCCTGGTTGCTAGCTATTGAGAAGGTTCATAACAGAACTTCTCTCGTAGTAACAATTAGCCTCAAATTTTTCTAGTGCCATTTCTATTACTTCTAGTCTATTCTCTGTGCTTTTATTATTTTGCTGCTAGTGCTGGGCTGCAGATCCACATTTTTATTTCCATATTCCTCAAAATATTTTGTGGTTTATTGAAAGGTAGGCTGTTTTTAAGAGACAAGCAAAAGTACAAAGAGAAATTATCTTGTCTAGCAAGGAGGAGCAACTGTATAATTTAGGAGTAATTCTTCTCTATTGCTAATATGTCATTTCTTCAAGGAGAACTGCTCATGATTTTGATCATATACCTGTGCAAACTGGCATAAAAATGGAAGGATTAGAGAATTCTTGTGTTACAAGCAAAATATGAGAATTGATCCTTCTAAGAACCAACGCTGGCCAATGTTGACTCTGTCTCAAAAACTCAGCTAGATGAGTTCAACCACACAGTTTCCAAGTTTCTGTGGTTTTGGTTCTATCAGAATTAAACTTGTTTCCATTAGATACTGCAGAACCTGATGTCTATGATTAAATAGTAAAAAACTTAAAGGCACAGCTCAACTGGAAAGCAACTAAACCCATGACACAATGTTAACCGTTTAGCTTACTGTTGTAGTTTAAGGTGAATTAGAGTTGGTTTTGTGACTAACACAGTTGCAGTAAGTAACTTCATATTTCTGAAAACTAACAGCATGTTTTTGAGACAGTGTCATTCTCTAAAGTGATAACACAGGGCATTGGTATGAAAAAAGGCTAAAGCTCATACTTAACCAAGGCCATCCTCGTGCTGGCGGAAAAGGGACTGCATCTATGAGGAGGAGCAAATAAGGCAGGTGACCCTAATCTGACCAACAGAATATTCCATCCCATATCCAATGTATTTGGTATAAAACTGAGAGATCACAAGGGTTTCGCTCTCTTCTGCATTGTCCAATGTCCAATATCCAGTGAGGACCTCATCTGCCTGGTTGTTTCTGACTCCAGACCTGTGCATTCCTGAATTCAGTTCCAGAGTCCAGCTCCCTCTCAGCTGTTGGACCCATTCCCTTGTGTCTGCTCTGCAGCATTTGTGGTGATGTATAGTTATCAAGGGGTGGATTGGGGGCATGATCTCATATATTTGTATATATTTCATTACTTTCTAATTATTTTTATTATTATCATTATTATTTCATGAAAACTGTGATTTTACGTTCCAACCTGTAAGTCTTTTTTTCCTCTCATTTCCCTCTCCCTTTTCATCGAGGGATTGGGGAGGAAAGAATTTTGGAAGCTCAACTGCCTAATTTTTAGCTGCTGAAATTTAGCTGAGTGGGGCTAAACCATGACAGTTATGTAGCCAGTCCTGTCATCGCCTAGAAAAGATCATCCCCACGCTGCGATCTCACCTGGGGTGCTAACGAGCAGGAAGCTAATGGAGACTTATGACTCATCACCTGCTAGAAAAGCAAATGGAACAAGAGAAATGTCCAAGGGACATGTAAACATAGCTCCTCTCTCACAGCCCAAACAGCATGTCACCAAATTATGTGGAACAAAAGGAGTCCCAATATGTTGTCTTTGCCACCTAGACATGATGGACAGCGAGAAGTACTGTTATAACCATGGCACTGAAAGAGAATAAAAGGGAAAGAAAGGAAAGGAATGTATCTGAGCTTGGAATATATCTATCAGCTTATATCTGATGCTGACAGCTTTTCAAGGCAGCTAAGAAACCTTGCTCTTCTTCGACATCAGTTTTTGAATGTTTATTTACATTATTAGCTCCTTATGGCTGGATGATTTTTGTTTAACAGTGACTAGTGGCAGCACACCAGAGGGAGGCAATAAAATTCACTGATCATCTGATCATCAGGCACAGTCTGGGATATTGATCAACCTCAGTTTAAAAGCAGATTCTGTTGCAGATTATCTTTGTGATTTTGGACAAATCAAACTCAAATATTTGCAGGTCAGGTTTCCCATTATAAAATGGGGAGACTTATTTATTCATATTTTAAGAATGGTTGTCTGATTCAAATGCTTGGAGATTTCTTTCTGAACCTGGCAGAGAAATGCTCTTCTAGTACTAGGAAGCTTAAGAGTGCTTTAAGTTAATTTTAGTTTAATTAATACTAAGTGCAGTTTCCTATTCTTCTATTAAAACTATGTTTTGTCATAATAGCTAGACATTCTTACTGAATTTATAAAGATACATTTCAAGCTTGAAACTGCAGATGTAATTGGACACACTTAGAGATCCCATCTTTTTTTCAGAGAAAATATTTCTGGCCATTAATGCTGCAAGGAGAACACTCCAGACAAGTAGAGAGACCCATGTATTATGTGATTAAAAAAAAGCAACTCCAAGTCAGATGTGGAAATGAAATCATAACGAATGAGTAGGAATTAAAGCATTAGCTGACTGCACATTTGACAGCTTTCACCACACACTTGTTGACGGTGGTTCAGGCTTACCTGATAATGATCAAAGGAATGAAGTACACCAGGAAAGCCACTACTGTCATGTACGGTATCCAGTAGGAGTCATCAGGCCAGAGAGCCCAACACTGCACTTCCCCATTGGACAGCTGCCGTTTCCCAAAAATAATCAATGTCGGTATGGAAAACAGGAAAGAGAGGCTCCAAGCCACTCCAATAAGAACTTTCGCCTGTCTTTCTGTGCAACAGAATCAAACAGACGGTATTAATGTACGCACTGGCATGGCAGGGAACTTGGGGCTGCAGCTGGCTGATGCTGAGAAGACTGCAAAGAGGAATGGAAATTTCATCTCTTTCTCATAATAAGAAGCCATGTGGTTATGACTTGTATTTTACACTTTTTATTTAAAAATGCTAAGGGCCCAATACATCTGAAGTGTTATGAGAAAGGCAGTGGTAAAGGTCAGGAAGTCAGAAACATGAGACACATTTGCATCCTCTGTGGCTCCACGACAACATGAATGAATGCAGAAGACCATAGGTCTGCCCTCCAGCAGGGTCTTAGCCTGGCACAGCAAAGCAGTGTGTGGTAGGAAACACAAAGACAGAAAAGAAGATGAGATTGTGCTACAGATAACAGAGGCAGGCTGAGACTAGGAAGGATTATGTAAAGCATAAAATAGGTTGGAGTGTACTAGATGTACTGGAGGGGAAATATGCTCCTGGTGGAATGGTAATTAAACATTTTGATGCATACAAAGGTATGAGTGATAGGACAAGGGGAAATGACTATAAACTGGAGAGGGGAAGATTTATACTGGACATAAGGAGGAACTTCTTCACCATGAGAGTGTTGAGGCACTGGCACAGGTTGCCCAGGGAAGGAGTGGCCCAGGGAAGCAGTGGATGCCCCATCCCTGGAGGTGTTCAAGGCCAGGTTAGATGAGGCCTTGAGAAGCCTGATCTACTGGGAGGTGTCCCTGCCCATGGCAGGGTGGTTGCAATTAGGTGATCTTTAAGGTCCCTTCCAACTCAAACCATCCTGTGATTCTATCTTGCTGTGGGAAAGCTTGCAAAGCACTTCCTATCAGGAACGAGAAAACGCCTCTATTCAACATCAGGAAAAAACTGCACAGTGGGCTGCCTTTATCTTCAACCACAATACTACTGTCCCAAAGAAATATGGCCCTGGGAAGTCCAGGCATCTCCATCAGTTCCCCGTGGCATGGTGAGAGCTGAGCCCCACTCTTGACAACGGGAACATGCACATGTCTTGCTAAGAGTGAACTAGTAACTATGAGACATGGCAGATGATGGTGTGCTGAAGTTCAGTTACTCAGACCTAGTTTACCTGACACAGTAGACATCAACTACAAGATCCTGCTGAATCTCATGGTGAAGATCAGGAAGTGAAGACTCCCCAAACACTTTGGAAGTTTGGTCTACTGCTTCCCTTGACCTTTGGACTCCTCTGATGCCAAGTGGTGAAAGCTAGTGGGAAATCAAATGTCTGATGACACTGATGGAATTTTGTAAAAATCAGTGTGTGGGAGTAAACAGCCCTCGGGCATTTGTTTTCCTAAATCTGCATCTTCTGACTAAAATCCACATAGCTCTGGCTGAGAAGACTGGGGAAGAAGGCCTAATCTGTGGAGTACCAGTGATTCTCAACAGCACTTATTCCTTCTGAGTCACATTATGAAAGGAACAGATGGAGAGAGATTTTTTGATCTGATACTGAAATAAATTATTGTCCTACAAAATATCAAAGATTGTGTGTGAAACAGAAAATCACTATAAATTATGCATATCAAGAAGGACGTCTTTCCTCCTTGAAAGTCGAAAAGCAATACAAAACTGTGTGGGAGAAAAATTCAAAAAGTAATTTTATTCTTTATAAAACATCAGTCGCAAATATTCACTTACCCTGCTCATTTTTAAATGCTACCCACGTTCAGCAAAATACAGGCTTGCTAATCTAAGGCTTAAGGGAACTCTGCTGACATCGACATGAGAGAGTTAGATTAAGTCTATAAATATTGTGCATGCAGAAGAAAATTGTGAAGTTTCCCAAAGCATAACAGAATTAACTTGGCAAAAGGGATATTAAGAGTAGGTTTTACGAATAATTTCCCGACAGAAAGTACTTTTAGATTGTGAGTTAGCTACTTAAGCAATATACATGCAAGCCTCAGTTGGGCTCGTGTTTCTATTTCTAAGGGGAAAAGATCATACTTGGATAATATATTAATATATATTTTTGCAATGTGTAGCAACAACCTTAATTTGAAGAGAGGTGGAAAATTTGGGTTGGACAGGCAGGTAGGAGTGTTATTTATTTTTGTGCTTTGTAAAAGAGATGCTGCAATGTTCATTTATTCTTGTCTCTAGATGTCCTT
This sequence comes from Piaya cayana, assembly GCA_013389865.1. Taxonomy (NCBI): domain Eukaryota; kingdom Metazoa; phylum Chordata; class Aves; order Cuculiformes; family Coccyzidae; genus Piaya; species Piaya cayana. The sequence continues at coordinate 7,725 of WAAB01025586.1, read as the reverse complement.
AGTGTTTGGTAGAAAATGGTTTGGCTAGTCTAAAGGACTTTACAGGCAACTAATAGCATCTAGGTAAGCATGTTTTTTTGTTTTATCAGACTAATATTAACTGGCTACCTCATAAGCAGGGATTTGGTTTTGTTTTGGGTTTTTTTGTAAATACTCTAACATACTCTAAGTGCTAGCAAATCATAGAACTAGAACTATATCAATTATAAAAGGAATCAAATAAATAATCACTTTCAAAATATGATATTCTATTCAGCCAGTCCCAGTATTTTCCTTTAAAACCAATATTACTCTTTAAAAGGAGAGTTTTTCCTGTTGAGGTATCCAAGACTAACACCCAGAGCTGGAGTGGAAGTCTCAGTTGTGAGCCCTGGCACTGACTTTCCTGAAGGACGTTTTCATGTCACTGTTCCTGTTGCTCTGCTTCTGATATCTGTGTGCTGCAGCACTGGTTTTGTGCACATCTGCCTGCTTCCAGCAACATGTAATGGGGAGGCATCTCCTAGGAGGAGTTTTGCTCTTTGCTACCATGAACAGCAACGCTATGTAATCCTTCTATAAAGCAAGAGTTATTTAAAACTAATTTAAAATCTGGTAAGAGAGAGCTGCTCCAGAATCTCATGGATAGACCTTAGTGTCATCTGCAACCCAAAGCCAAGCAAGGGTCAATTTACACCTATTTGGGATTTGTCTTTTACTTAAACAGTTCTATTGTTTATTTTCAATGCTACTTGCATATATCTTTCTATAGTTAAATATTTACAAAATGTCTTTAGTGTAACTTCTTGGTTTCTTCTCTTTTTGATCTTTATTTTGGGATTTTTTTTTAATTACCCTCTTTGGTTGTTGAACTAGGTTCCTCATGCCATAGAAATGTTAGGATTAGAATGCATAATTCTTCCATATCCTGCATTTTCTGTGGTCATGTATGGAATTGCAAATTAAGTATGAAATATTTAACTGCTGAAATTTGATTTCTTTAAAGCTATGCAAAGTACAGATCATTTTAAAAAATTGCTGAAAAGCATTTGCTTTTTAACAAGACTTGAGGCTAGCAACTAAATAACAATTAAAAAAAAGTCATTCTCAGAGCAAAATGTTTGATTTGTTTTCCCAAAATGATATTTCAAGGCTACATGGAAACATAATTTAAAAAATCGTTAGGGAGAAACAACTGTTTTATTTCTTGATATTTCTTAAAGGTTTTTAGGGGATGAGTGTTTCATTTTGAAAAGAAATTTGCCACAGGTTAACTCAGAACTGGTTTTAAAAATTCCTTGTGTCTTCATCAATGACAAAGTTTTGCAAATCTCTGCATCACTGCCTAAGCTGCGATTGATTTATATTTTTTTAAGGCCAGAGAGGACTATTAATCTGATCCCTTAATGCAGAAGTCTGTCAAGAGCCATCATTAAGCCAAAACAATAAGGATATTTGTGCCTGATTAAAGCACGTCTCCCAGAACTCATGGTTCTTGTAACTGTTCCTCTTCCTCCCCACCTGCTATTTCTATTTATTCACTCTGTGAGCATACTTAACATCCCACTTCAGGCTCTGTAGGAAAGAAATCATGTTCTTTAAATTGTACTGCTAAGCAGCCAGGATTTATTTGAGTGCTGTAAAAATAACAAATAGGAGAAATTATAAAAAACATTGCAACTTATATGATATAGCTTTTGAAGTTCTCTTATCAAACTCTTGTGTGAATTCTCAGTACTGCACTCTCTATCTAACTTATTTTTAGTGTTACACAAAGAATAGTTTCTGCCCATGAAAACCTTCTGAAAATGTGTAAAGATAATGAAAACCTCCATACTTTTAAAATGTCAGTTTGTTCTTTGCTAACACAATGCTTACAAATACTGCTGAGGGCTGAGTGCAACTTAATAAATCTTGAAACCACAGTTTCTTTGCCATTTGGAAAACTGTAATGGACTCCAAATGTTGCTACAGCAGGAATGAATAATTCATGGCAACAAGGTTAAGAATATAGGAACTAAAAAAATTATCCAATGTGCATAGCAACAGTAAAGTACAGAAATTCTCCTACCTCCTTGCAAGAACTTCATTGGATAAACTATGGCATGATATCGGTCTATGCTTAGTGACACGAGGACGTAAGTTGAGGCATATAGAAGGACGACCTGGGGCAGAAGGTATATGAGGCAGCAGTTGAGACAAATTTATTGCAGAAAATAATGTCAGTGAGTCACTGAACTATGAATATTTGAAAAATTTTACTGAAAATACTTTTTAAAATTGTATTTTTTAAAATTGTATTTTCACCCAGATCTTTTTCCATTACGGTGTCAACAACATTTAAAATATTTAATATGCTTTAATTAGAAGTATTTTGACTTTAAATGAACACTTCTAGCATTTAGCATTTCTGATGCTACAATAATGTCTATACAGCATTTTTGTCAGGGTTTGTTGCTGTGGGGACACAAAGCTATGTGATCTTGGGCATAGAGGGGAGCAAGACGTTTCTATACCTGGAAGTAGCGAACAACTCTGCAAACGATATCAGGAGCCATGAAATCTCCAGTGTAGCGCCAAATGATGTCCGTCATTATGTTTATGAGTCCTGTGAATGAATCTGCAAAGAAAATTAACTGAAGAAGCATTAAAAGAAACAAACACACAACTGCAGGTGAGCCACAAAGACAGATATGACCCTAGGGATATACGAGCTCCCCCAGTCTTGACTGATCAGTCAAAGATGATAGAAGAGCTGGGAAGGCCTCAGAAAACATTTAATGTTTTGTGGTTTTATTATCTTTAATTTAAAGCTAATCCTGCAGCCAATCCTGCATCATGCCAGGTTTACCATCACCTGCTAAGGGCCCCCAGGTTTTCCTGTATGGCACTGGAGAAGCTGTATGTTACTTTCTAAGTGCATCAGTTTGATCCCAGCTGTGCCAAATATTGAAATATTTAATGTCCTTTTTCCTTTGTCTTTTATTTCACAGTAAAAAGAAATATGCTTCCTGTGAAAACACCTGGGGTGAAATCAAATGCTGCTGAATTTGGTGGAAATTTTGTCAGGATTTTATTCACACACTTAATTATTTAATGACTAACCCTGCCCTGTCAGCTTAGAGTTAACCTACTTACAGCTGTACTTCTCCTGTAGTTTGCATGCATCAAAATAAATACACCTCAGGCCATCTTTCCTCTTTTTTTTTTCTTCTAGAAAATCTGAGGAGATATTCCAGCCTTCATTCTTCTTCTTATTGAAAAAATGAGCACTCACAGTGATGCAAGCTTTACAAAGGAATTGCAGAAGACCATACTGCTGTTGTACATATGGGCAATATTAAGTTTTGTCTTTAAAACCAAGATAATAAAAAAGCTCCCTCCCTGTAGGACGGGATAAATGTTTTAAGTGGTGTCCATGGAAGATAATGCGTATCAATCCAGTTTTCTGTTTCTTCCAGTACCACAGCATGTTGCTTTTCTTATATGGATTACTACAAATGCAGAGAGCAGGTTGGGAAAATATTTTGTGTGATTTGTCAGGACAAAAGCAAGTAATACAAAGAAATAACTTCAATCCATACATGAAAAAATTAGTGGTGAAGTAAAATGTTTCATTTTTATGTCACCATTTTACACAGGTGCTGATCTCTCCTCTCTGGCAACAAATAATAAGACATAAGAGAATGGCAGGAAGATGTGCCAGGGAGGTTTAGGTTGAATATTAGGAAAAGGTTTTTCACTCAGAGGGTGGTGGAGCACTGGAACAGGCTCCCTAAGGAAGGAGTCATGGTGTCAACTCTGACAATATTCAAGAAGCATTCGGACAATGCTCTCAGACACTTTGTGTGAGTGTTGGGGTTGTCCTATACAGGGACAGGAGTTGGGCTCAATGATCCTTGTATTCCTTTCCAACTCAGGACATTCTATGATTGATGCAAAAACTATCACTGAAAATTTCTGTAATAAAGGAATTCTAACCCACGTAACAGAAGATTTTGTTTTGAAATGTATGCATTTGAAAACAAGATATTTCAACAGTTTTCAAACACTTTTTGAGCAACAAATGATTTGTACTAGTATTTCCAAGCAAGCAGGTGTAGAATTGGCAAAATTAGTTTCTAAGACTTTTGAAATTACAGATATTCTAGATTCTCCTAGTTGAAGTTCTTCAATCTTGTATCCCCTCTTTTTCTTCAAGGTAGTGTTTGAGATGAAATTAGAACAGATATATTGTTTGTGTTGCATGTAACTATATTGTCTCCTTTCTTATGACTCTATCATTCAATGAATTCTGTTTTGTTCTTTCCTCCTCCAGTGTCTCACAACCTTGGTTTTGTCTCTCTTTTCCCCTCCCTCCAGAGGGAGGCTGAATCAGAGATGACCTCCAGAAGGCCCCTTCAGCCAACACTTCTGTATTCTCTGCTGTCACACCTGCCTAAAGAAGCAGAAAATCAAAGTTTGAAACTTTGCATTAGATGTTGTTCATTGCCTAGACTAATGAGGGTAAGGGATGATTGTTCCTCTGGTGACTATTGTAGCTTTAAGACTTTATGGAAAAGGCTGTAGGTGTATGTAATTATAGCGGTCTTTGAAGAAACCACAGAGTTTAAGTGTTTCAAAAAGTGAAATGTGTCTTCCAGGGATGGTTCAAACGCAGCCTTTCCCCTTTCCTTACTCCTGAATTATTGATTTATGTTCTCTCTCTCCCCAGTAATGAAATATTCATTGGTTCAAAATAATACACATCAATAGAACTTCACCTCAGGGTATCCTCCAGCTTTTGATGGCCTGAGCATCTGTTGAGTAGGTGGTAAAAGGGAGAGGAGGAGGGCATGGGAGCTGCCCTCCTTCCTACCCATCTCAGTGCTCTCTAGACAAAGGGAGAAAGGAAGGCATGTCAGCTGTCTCCTCATTTCCCTCTTCTCACCACCATTTCGCCATCCCTTTCCAAGGCATTTGGAGAATGCTTTGGAGCTGCATCCTGCAGGTGAGATGAGAGAAGTGCCAGTGTGCTGATGGTCTCCAGGATGCTGAGTTTGGAGCTGCCTGCTGCATATAAGTAATTTGGGCAGGCCCACAAGCACACTTCCAGCATATGCCCACATCAGCTTTGTGTGTCAGGAGCACAATTCTAACCTGTGCCTGGCCCCCAGTTTACTGGCCCACGTGATGGACAAAACACAAAGGAATGATGCCTCAGTTGATGTTTGACCTGAAGCTGCTCTCCAGGGGTGCCCCTCATGCACTCCGCACAGTGTAGTTGCAATCCAGTGCCACGGCTGATTAAACATGGGGGACTTTGCATGGATGAAGCAGACACCCCTTCCCTCCACCCACCCCCACCCCCCCAAAATTCACAGTGTGGATATTAGCTCTGTCTTTGCCACAGTGCTGGTCTGTTCCCACTGCACAGCATCACCTACCAACACAGCTATAGCCTTAAGTACTTTGGAAGCTATAGTGACAACTCAAAATTGTCTTTCCCATGAAAGTATTTGGATGAGGTTTTCAGATGACTGCAGAGGCTTTTAAGCAAGGTTCAAACTTCACAGCTCCTTTGTGCTGTCAACCTCAGCTCCTATCTCCCAGCAGTACATTTTGAGAGCTCTTTGTGTTGAGTTTCTGAATCTCTGTGAAGGGCTCAGCACTCCTCCAAGTGTGAGCCCGCCCCTAAGCACAACACGCACGTGTATGCCAAAGCAGATGCAGCCAGCTGTGTTTGTCTGCCAAATTAGCTGGATTTCTCAATACCCCTTAACAATAGAAACATTCTCCTACACGACATCCTCATGCTCTCTGCTGGTTTAAAAAGATCTCTCATCTTTTTGATCCTACCAAGGACTAGACCAAGTTTTCTCACTCCTTTGCTCTTCTATTGTCTGCTCAAAGAGTGCTTCTCAGCCTGTCTCTTCAAAGGACCAAACTCTCTTAGTCTGATCCAACTGCACACATTTAGAGGACCTGTCATGTAGACACATGTTACTTTTCATAGGTAGTAAAATTAAATAAATTAAAATTAATTTTGTGTCTTGAGCAGGTAATCATATAACATGGAGGCAAAAATGCAGAAAACTTACAAATGATGACAAAGAATTTGTGCTACTGCTCTATACACTTTCTTTGTTGTTTCTATGCATTGTTTTCTGCTGTACATCTATTATTTAGTTTCTAGTCAGATAACTGATTATCTTTGTGCTAAGCATACATGCAGATTCTACAGATTATCACCCTGAAACTCCCACCTGGCCATTCCTTAATTTGTGTCTGCCCTCCTCCAGTTCCTTAAGTACATGATTTAGACAGTAAATTTGCTTCTCCTTATTCTGTTGTCTTACTACTCATCACAGCTGCAATAATTAAACATCACATTTTTCCACACCTTCACAACATGTCTTTGGCCTACAAGCTGCTTTTATACAATATCAATGTACCAGTGCTCTAGAGCTGAGACACAGATCATGAATTAACAGCCGAGCTTTAGTCACTGCTGGATGAATCCTCTTCACCCACATGGCATCTCAGAGGCAATTATAGCCACGACCACTGTGTCTTGAAATCCTCATTTGTCATGTAATTTTAATCACAGTGATAGAGGCCACTGTATGGAAGTTAGCTACTTTCGGTAATATGATCTCAGCAGATCACATGTTCCCTGTTTTCTTTTGGTAAACCTACATCATGTTTTGTATCACTGGATTACATCATTGGTGTTCTAAGTAGTAAAGGTCAAGTATAGGAAACCAACGTAGCCAATGCATTACTCTAAACTTCAGTATCCTTATTACTGTTGGTACTGTGACTGCTCCTCACTAAGCTGGTGCTTTGTACATTAGATGCTTATATTCATCCACTGATGAATGTTCTTCAGCCAAATGGTGCCAAGATTGTTTATGAAAACAATGATAATCAACCTTCATTCATAACTGTGAGTGAGCTCATCATTACCATTGCTTACTTAATACACTTTCTTTTTTTTTTTTTTAACCAAGAAGTGGTGTGTGTCCCATGGTTCTGTGTTTGCATTGCTAGGCAACTGTGTGGTTATAGACTCATTTAATTCCTCAGAAAATCAGGCAGAAAATCAATTAATGACATACATTCCCTTTTGACAGAAAACAAAAATACCAACAAGTGATATTTTGTGACTTTTAACATAAGCCAAATAAATATTCACAAAACGATGCAGAAAAAATGATTCCTTGTTGAAGAAAAGAAAACACTAGTGCGATGTGAGTGGTAGCAGTTTGCTTTTGAGGAGAGGGGGGGATTTCTATAAATTAACTTAAAAGAAAAGATCAGCAAGACTTCGGTAACAAGGAAAAGCAGAGAAAAGGAGGAAGAGAGGAAAGATGATTTTGCCTGACGTGCAGAGGAAAGGGAGAACAGCCTGCTGGAATCCACACAATTTATAGCTGCATGAACTGAGCAGGTCTGCAACCTCTTAGCTGCCTCCTCCCTGTTGCCACCATGGTCACAGTCAGTCCTCAGAGGAAAAACTAGTATTTGCTTTTACAAACATGTCAGCATTTCAACATGATGCATTTTTAAATAGCATTTATCATAAAGATCAAGAAAATGACTGACAAGGAGAAGCAGGCTCTTGTTCCTAGAGGAGACTGAAACGTACAGCATCTATAGCTAGGAAACGTGGCAGGTGGTGAAAGAACCTGTGAAAGTCCTCGTCCTCAAAGACCAATTTAATCCAAAACGTTGTGCCCCTTCTAACCCTTACCATTCTGTGAT
>WAAB01025585.1:92915-133005 GCA_013389865.1 Piaya cayana | reverse complement strand
GGGCACCTTCCCTCATCGGTTCAAATATGTAATTTATAATATTATACTATGTAGTACTAATGGTAGTACTGTATAGTGGTATGTGCTATACACTACAATGATATATGTTATATCTGTATATTATACATCACATAAATAATGGGTTTTTTCAGTACAATATGGAGGTAATGCATTCTCTGCTGAGAAATTAAACTCATTCTATAGTGAATATAGTCTATGTTGCAAATTAGGTATGCAAGGTTGAGACAAAATTACACATTTAAATGCTTTGTTGAAATTTGACTTTTAAAAGTAATATTACCTTTAAATTTGAATGTGGGGCTCTGCTGAGGCATTTCAGAATAACTGAGCAGGTAACGTAACATAACAGAACAGAACTGAATATTAGCCAAATTCTCCATTTTGGGGTTTTCTTATTTGAAGAAGCGGCCTATGACTATGTGGGAGTATGTATTGGGTTTGGGAAAGGATAAATTCGAGATAAGAAGATAAAAGTCAACAGAGGATAAAAGCAACACTGCTGTTTTTTTCCTTCAGACTTTCAACTGTAGGTTTTCCCATTGATAGGACCCTCAAATCCCTAGTTTAAGTACTCCTTGAGTCCTATTCAGTGCTATGGAAACACTCAAATGTGAACTCCAGAACCCTGCTCATAAATCGACCCCATTCTTTTGCAGTTGTCTACAATGACAATGACAGAGTCATCCCTGTTGACTGAAACAAAGATGTGCACACCATTCTATACAAAAAGGAAATCATAAAGATTAACTGTGTTTGTAGAAAATGACAAGACAGTATCACAAGTCCACTATAAAAATCTCTGTCTTACAAAAACTTCTATTTCTAGTACTCCACAGAGCTATGTAACATAGAAAACAAATATATTCTGATCATGTTTGATTCTTTAATTCAAACTTCAGCTGTGTGACTGAGTAGATCTGGGCAGATGTAGCTCATGAATGAATCAGTGATCCTGCTCTTGTACCTCTGAAGCTAAACTCAAAAGCAGTAAGGATCTGTCCATCATCTCCAATGGACTTCAGTACGTGATCTTTGCTCATCTGCTTTTCTACCCTCACTTTTACAATCAGCACTTTGTGGAGCAGGTACAGCAGGTCAGTGCTGCTGACAGGTGAATTGGAACATTCTGACACAGTCTTGATCTCTCTTTAGTCAAGGAAAGCCACTCCCCTGTGCTCTATCTCTCAGAACTCACACCTCAGCTTAGCCACAATCTCAGCGTGTCATATTATAAAGCCATGCAATGGTATACAGAGAGGTGACATCAGAGCAATTCACCTCCTCCAAAATTTCTTTCAGTTCGCATGACACAAGGGCAGACAAAGGCAGAAAGCTTCAGAAAACACCCTCCATGTTTCTTCAGACAGGGCACAATCCTAAGGTGTTAAAGGGAGTTTTTATTTGGCTAGTACCCAGCCAAATTTCTATTTATCCTGAGAACTCAGGATTTTTGTAATCCTGAAAGAAAAATCTTAAGAACCAAAACAGAAACTGGTAATTCCTTTCACCTCATTCAGTCCATCAGTAGTGTGTCAGAAAAGACAATGCAGACCCACGCACTTCTCAAAATATGTGTCCTTCATGCAAGTTTGTTAATTTTATCTTTCATCTAGCTAAATTACTGCAGCTTCATATCAGAAAGGTGAAAGGAGAAATGATAGCCCAGTTAGGGTGACCCACAGTAGGAAATTCTGTGAAGAATACTGTAAGAAATCAGGGAATATGCCTTGAAACTAATAATAATTTTATCACAGAACACTTCTATTCTGACCAAGAATCAGACAGTTTCAACAATTTATGTTATATTGGGGACAGACCTGGCCTCAAAAATCCTGGAAGAAATCTGTAAATGAAAGGAACTTTCAAACTTGACAAGGTGGTAAGAAACAGACTGTAAAAAACATTCTATCTTGACTGATGAATGGTCAAAATTATCTAAGATGTCTCCTTTACAGTTAGTGTAAGTTGTTTTTACAGTACACTTAAAGCATACCATTAACAGGTTTAAAGTTTCATTGGCAGTTTGGGTTGGATGATTAATATGAATGGAAACTGATAGGTAGTGAACACAAAATGTAAGCAAGAGACCAAAAAATACATATATTCAGTAAAACACAAACTCCATGCCTCTTGTGTGAACTGCTGCAGGGCTAATCTAGTCATACCAGTGTTTTATCTCAATCAATGGTTCCATGCCAACAAACCAGGCTACTTCATACCAGTCAGCTCAGAGGCTTCCAATAACTGAATGCCACGGCAACGGCAGTAATGTTATCATGATACCAGGAGCAACATGAGTCTGGATCAGTGCAATTTGGGTTCTGCAGAACTGAGAAACTAGTAGTGATTCCTTGCAGAGGAGGGATCAGAGGGTTTTGATCTGCATCCAACATGCTGAACCATCACCAATCTCATTCTGCCTAAATGCATGGATGACCCAGAAGAAAATGCAGCTCTGCAAATAGGAAAGCTTGTAGAACTGGGCCATTAATATCGCAAAAGTCAGTTAATTGCTCTATAGGCAAACAAAGAAGGAAGACCATCATTCAGGCAGCCACTGGATCAGGACCAAGGTGCAGGGAGGATGCATGGTGCTGCCGCCTCTGAAGAAGCTGAGATGCACAGCTGTCAGCATTAGGTCTGGTGGGAAAGGGAAAGCAGATCCCTCACAGGAACTGTGGAGTCAGCACTTGAGGTCTGAACCTAGCCATAATTGACTTCTGCTTCCCTGCAGAACTGCCTGTTGCTTGTGCTCAGAAATAAAACCTCCCAATAAGAGTAAGCAAAATTCCTTGTGAAGCAGCCTAAATCTTGTTAAAGGTTTTAGGTGTATAGTGAAACTTTCTTTTTAGCTTCAAGTTGTACTTCTGAGCAGAATTGTGGACACAATTTCTTTTATTCCTCATTTTGGGGGGAACTCTAGTCTAGCCTGCCCTCTAGTGCTTTATGGAGCCGAGGATCTGGCTCCTAATGTGAACACGAGAAGAAAACTTGGCACGCCAGTGGGTACGTGGCACTATAATCACATGGGTTTGAATGTTGTACAAGCAGCAGTCTGTCGCATATGCCCTAATCAATGTCTTGTAATGTCAATTTATTATTGAAAGGCAATAAATGAGGGGTTTTTCTACCTGAAATGGTAGAAACATTGCATGTGAATACAACAAGGTCATGTATTAAGACAAACAGAGCTCTCCTTTTTATTAAGATATAGTTTTTAAATCCAGCTCCCTACACATATCCCAGATGTGGCCAAATTGGTTTGACATAAACAGAAATACATAATTTTCCCCCTGCTCTTATGTCAAGAATGACCAAATGTTTGTGCACATCTAACCTAAAAATAATAGTGCTAAAAGTCTTATATATATTTTAGCTGGAATACATATCAGTGAATGGAGTATCTTGATTAACAATAACTTGAGGTTTCTGTTCCAAGACCGTGGGTACTTTTAGCAGCATCTACATCTGTGTCAATGAGAAGAGTGATAACAAAACTAGATATTTGGATGTGGAAATGTTTAAAACCTGGAGACATAAATGCACATTTTAATACACTGATCTGTCAAATTTTCAAAGGGCAGCTGGGGTGAAAAATACTTTTCCCAGAAAAGGTCTTTTATTTGTGTTTTGTAAAAGCATTTGCACTGTGCTATATACATTTTTCTTTTTCTATTTCCTTAACAGTATTTATAGAAAGTATTAGAATAAATAGATTATTATTGATTTCTGATTGTAGAATAATGTAAATTTATGTGAAGTAAACTAAGGAACTCTGATCAGTTCAGTGGTAGTTTCACTAGCAGTTTATTATTTTTATACAATTTTTAATATAAAGCCATATATATACATATGTAAGTATCAAGTGCTGCTGAAAATATAAATTGGTCCTGCTTTAAATAATTTGAACTAAAATCAGCTTCCATGTCTGTTTTTTTTAAGGAGATTTTTGGACCATCTGAAGAAGGACAGACAGTTCTCAGTTTTTGCCAGGGAAACAAACTAGCACACACAGTCTCTCATTCAGGGGACACTCCCGACTCCAGCTCTTTGGCTTGTGTTTCAAGATCTATAATAATTACTTCTCCTTTTAACTAGCCAGACCAGCTAAACTCACACCAAAAACTCTTTATCTAACCTCATTTTCCTACAAGAAATGAACATACCTTAAAATAAACAGAACTGATCATCCTCAGTCTGCCCCCTGTGTCTTTGCCAGAGGGCGGTCTGTGGATAGGACCTGAGCCAGGGACTGTCAGGGTCCCAGGCACAGGTCCCCTCACAGCAGGGTCCATTGCAACTCACAACCACCCACAGCTTCCCAGTACTGTCTACTTTCACGGGTCTCAGCCTGTTCCCACACTGCACCATGTAAGTCAGCTCATGCACCCCCTAAAATGACTTTCAGGCAAGAAAAGTTGTGTTAGAATTTCTACTGCAAACTCATTTTGACTGAAATGTGCTTAGGAGTGTTCACAAACACAACTCTTAGGAGGAGGAATGGAGAGCAGCTCCTACATACAAGTAGCACAACCTTCAGTCAGCACAACTGCAATAGGAGAAAGCCTAATGCCCACAGCAGGGAGTGGGGCCAACAGCTCCAGGACCTCAATGTCTTTCTTGTAGTGAGGGGCTCAGAACTGAACAGAGTATTCAAGGGGTGGCCTCACCAGTGCTGAGTACAGTGGGGAGAATCACTTCCCTGGACCTGCTGGTCACGCCGTTTCTGATACAAGCCAAGATGCTGTTGGCTTTCCAGTCACTCTTCCCCTAGTCTGTAGTGCTGAACAGGGTTTTTGTGTCCCAAGCGCAGGACTGTGCACTTGGTTGTCTTAAGCCTCGTCCCACTGGCCTCAGCCCAACAATCCAACTTTTTCAGATCCCCCTCTAGAGCCTCCCTGACCTCCTACAGATTGACACATCTTCCTACTTTAGTGTCATCTGCAGACTTGCTAAGTGTGCGTTTGATCCCCTCATCCAGGTCATTGATAAAGACATTGAACAGGGCTGGACCCAGCACTGAGCCCTGAGGACACCACTTGTGACTGGTCTCTAGCCACATTTAACTCCATTTACCACCACTCTTTTGGGCTTGGCCATCCAGCCAGTGTTTAACCCAGCAGAAGGTACAACTGTCCAGACTAGTGGTAGCCAGTTTCTCAAGTAGGATACTGAGAGATAATATGTCAAAAGCTTTACTAAATTCCAGCTACACTTTATTCACAGCCTTTTCCTCATCCATCAAGCGGGTCACCTTGTTGTAGAAGACGATCAGATTAGTTTGGCAGGATCTGCCTTTCATAAACACGTCCTGGCTGGGCCTGGTCACCTGGTTGCCCTGTATGTGCTATGAGATGGCACCCAAGATGACCTGCTCTATGACTTCCCTGGCACTGAGGTCAGTCTTGTTCACAGTTTCCTGAATCCTCTCTGTGACCCTTGTAAATGGGTGTAACATCTATCAGCCTCCAGTCCAATGGAGCTTCCCCAGTCAGCCAGGACTGCTGGTAGAGGATGTAAAGAGATTTGACAAGCACCTCTGCATGTACAGGTTTACTGCTGGCCAGGGGTATAAAAAATACCAGGACATGGAAACTACATCTAACCCTGTGTTTAAGAGTTTTCTTCTGGAGATTGATTTGTCACATTTTTCATTAAGAACAATGAGCCAGATAAATGAGCCTTAAGTAGATCAGATCTAGGTTTTCTGAGTATTTAAGTTATTGCAGCTCTTCCACAGGAAACAATAGTTTTCCTCAGTCACTTCTCTGTTCACAGTGTTTGAGATATAATGTGTACTAGGCATAATATGTAGTTTGGTGTTCCCATTGTGTCTGAGCAGTAAAACAATAAGGTTTTCACCCTTCCTGTAAAACATCTCCTTGAGTGTATGTAAAAGTCAAAGCTCAGTCTTTCTGGAGGAAGGATTATACGTAAGTGGCAAATACATATAACAGATCCTTGCCTCTTCCAAATACACTAGCACAGCTTGTGCCATTGGTCCTCCTGGAGAAGAGTAAAAGTCCCTGCTAGTCACTAACATGATTGTGCAAAATACTACAGGGAGCTGGCAAACTGGAAAATGGCCAAATCCATCAACTGCAAGTGTCCTTCTCCCAGAACTGACACTGACAGCACACTAACATACTGATTATTTCCCTTAGATGTTTCTGCACCCTATGGGGGTTTTTTGCCCCATAGAAACTCCTACCCATTTTGTTTTAAGAGTTATACACATGTATTGTTGACTACTTCTGAGCTCTGGGTATCTGAAGGAGAGAAGAAGGAAATACCAATTAGTTGAAAAAACAATCACCTAGTGACCTAATTTGGTTCCAGCTATCACTTTTCATTAATTCTGACAAAAATAACTTAAAAATAATAATTTCCTCAGTACTAACACTAGGAATTCATAACTTGGGAGCTCAGAACACTGGCTAAAGCTCCAGGAGACTTCTTAAAATAGCATTTTCTTTTTCTCATAGCTGTGGACATACATACTTTCACTGGTTTTAGTACAGCTAAGTCGTCCAGGAATGTATCCTTGCTTTAACATAAGCTGACTTTCTGACCATAGTATATAATTTAGTAGCCGAGTCTTTAATTGTCAAACTGATGATAATTTTGAAAACATTGACAAAACTGTCTTTTTCTGCCTTTCTGTATTTCACATATCCCACAGAGAGTATTAAAGCTACTGAGTTGAGGGATAATTGGGAAAATTCCCAAAGCATGTTGCTGACTGGTTTTCTATTCCAGAAAGATTCTGTAAGACACATCTCTGTGATAATTTGCAATTATTCTTCTGCTCCTCCTTTTCAGAAGATATTTTCAAGGCAGACTTTTCTACATCTCTGACTATTTGCTTTATTGAATCTTAGATCACTATTTGCATTCTCCTCCTTTCCTTGGGTAATAGGCAGATCTGAAGTCAGATTTTAAATAATGGATCATAACATCAAGATCAAATTTCCACGTCTATGTGGTATGTTGTATTGAAAGAGCTAGGGCCAATAAGAGCCTTATAATTTAACTAATGAATATCAGCCAAAAGACAGAAGAATTAAGGGAGGAAATGGGTCTATTAGTGTTATCTTGAAATTTAATCTTGAACGTTGGCTGCCCTTTAGTCAGGGTCATATAATCAGATAAGGTTGTGAAAATAGAGATAGTAATTAGCATCTTTAACTTGGAATACATGAACAAGTAATTCAATACTAGAAATATATTCAGTCTTGTATCTGTGCAAAGTAAGACAAAAGATTAAGTATCTCCTAGGTTTCTTTGTTGTAACTGAGAAGTATTCATAATAATGGAAAGTCTG
Source organism: Piaya cayana (assembly GCA_013389865.1). Classification (NCBI taxonomy): domain Eukaryota; kingdom Metazoa; phylum Chordata; class Aves; order Cuculiformes; family Coccyzidae; genus Piaya; species Piaya cayana. The sequence goes on along the minus strand of WAAB01025585.1, from coordinate 125,660 downwards.
TGCTATTTTACCTGACAGAAAACATTTATCTGATTTCTCCTGTGCCCAGGTACAGCAGTATTTTTTGTATAAAGAGCACCTATTTGATAAAAGAGTAAGTAAAATTGATACATGGTATCATTTGCTCATTTATTCAAAAGCAGACATGCTTATAGGTACAGTGTAGCAGAGCTGACTACAAAATGCCTTTACACACTGAATAAGTCTCCATCAGTGTTGCAGTAATTTTTTTTATGCCCTTTGGAAAAAAAAGGGGGAGCTTAGCAATGAGAACATTACACAATTTATATGTACAGGAATATATAAGTATTTTATATTCTTGAACCCCTCTTGAACAGCATTCACATAAATTTGACTGCCATCCCTTTGCAGTCTTTTGTAGATATTCTCTGCTCTGATTTGTCTTCTTTGCTTAACTGGACAAATCTAAAATTTTTTGTCATATCTCAGGTTACTTCTTTGATACCTCCTTGCAAAGTGCCACTTCCCACCTTCAACACAGCTACAACAAAACTGTATTTCCTCCCTCAGGCCACCTCAGCTCTTCAGTCTCCCTGTCATTCTAACCTGCCTTTCAGGCTCTTGGCTGAAGTCTTCAAGTTAGACATCCTTGCATGGCAAAGCATTTCTCTATTTACCTAAACTTTTTTCTTCTCAGTTGTGGGTATTGCAACGGGATGTTGTCCTAGAACGTGAGACTTCTGTATTCTTGTTTCCCTGTTAGACATGTGTTTGCTGACCTGTGGGAGTCTTTCCTGCACCCCACTGACTTCACATTGTTTATGAGATGCTGCTTTCCTTCTCTTCCACTTGTGATCTTTTGCCACAGAATTCAGTGTTTTAAGCTGGTTTCAGGCATTGACTGTCTTCTTCTATGGCTGTATGGATCCTAGCACAATGGGCTTGGGTCTTTGGTCAAACCCTTCTTGTATCATGGTGGCACCAACTAGAAACAACAGTGGCAACAAACTCATAAGAGGATGGCTTTCAAATTTCTCATATGCCAGAACAACTGATGTGAGAAGATCTTTAAAGACATTCAGAGTTTCAGCTGGCACAGGTTGGCAACTGTCGGCGTGGCCACATCAGTGCTGTTCCCTCAGTCTTTCACAGGTCTTTCCTGCTTCGACATCAGCCTAGGACATGGGAAGTTAAATTGAAGGGAGAAGCCAATGTGAAAGCTGCAGTGAGGTGCAGACTAAGTGATCCTAAAAGTACATGCAGGGCTGGACTCCTTTCCCATTTCCACGTTGGTTACATGTAGTACCATTGCATGACACTAAAATCTTTTAGCACCTTTGCTGAGGCTCTATTTAACATCCACATTTAATTAACTGAAGTGTACCCAGAGACAGTATAGAAAATGAGATGTTTTCAGCTGTCAGTGAGACATAGACTGACTTCTATACTTGTGAAGCAGTTGTTCTGATCTCATCCTCAAATCCTCTTCCTGAATTTAAACATATTTCTTAAAGAAATTCAAATGGAAGTTTCCTGTTTTTTCAGCAAACACAACTTCAAAGTCACAATTTATTATTGATGAACCCTGTATTAGGTTTGGCTATGCTCCACTGTGCTTGCCTGACAATACATTCAAAGAGCTGGGGAAAGGTAGGGGATAGATTTTTATTTTAATTTTTGAAATTCATATTTATTCTTGGGTAAATCTTTTGACTCAGCAGAAAGCACAGAAATGGAAAGCATTTGTCAGAACATCTAAAAATCTACACCTCTTGTTCTGCTTAATTCTTCTCTACTGTTAAAACTATTTACATCATTTGTGTCTTAAAGAGAATCACCACATATGTGGAAGGGAAACCCACAGATGAATCATTGCAACATCATGATATGCGAAAGGCAAGCTTCAAACCTAGAAAGTCCAAGTGCGCTAACCATGGCCTTACTATCAGGATCTTAAAACTGCAGTATAACCTCATTAACAAACTTCTCTGCTCTGCTGTGTTTGACAGAAGCCATACCTCATTTATCTATCTAGTTCTTGGCAGATGAAACAGATGTTAGAAAAAGAGACAGTGCAGATAGTGGACATGAAGTTGACAGATCTCTGAGGAGGTAAGCTGGTAGGCAAAAAGCACAATGCACAATAAAGCAGTTCAAGCAAAAACTGCTCTGGTATCTGTAAGAATCTCGCCCATCATGCATCTCAGGAGTCTGAGCATCCTTGGAAAAGATGAAGTTTGAAGTTCGGGGTGTAGTGGTGCCACACAGGCTACTGTACCCCATCAGCTCCCCGTCACCACCTGCCTTTACACATGAACAATGATGCTCTGCCAAAACCTGCTTTCAACATTCTGTAGCACTCCAAACAAGCACATTTTTGGTCACCAGTATCACTTATTTGAGCTGTTCAGCCCATGGACTTCTCTTTATGCCACTAAAATATATGTTTGATGCAATCTCCTGTATGCTATCTTCCACATTCTGCACTGGCACCTTCTGTGAGTGGCTTTCTCTGAGCACGGTTGGTGCAGAAACATTGTTGATCAAGAGGGTTGCATGGGAATGAATTGTTCTCATGAAAGGAAGAACAGTGATAATTGCAATGATAGATCTATCAGGGAAGAAATATCTGTTTTCTTAGGGTATTTTTCCCCTGAATGAAGCTCATTTGCTTCAGCTTCACCTATCTATATTCACATCACCTCTCTCTTAAACAATTAAATCACCTTAAAGAAGAATGAAAAACATTAAAAGCAAACACACAGCATACAGCCCTATGGTTTCAAGGCAGCTATCTGCTAAAATAAAAATGTAAGCCAAAACATCAAGAGCAGCTGTTTATCTGATGTAAGTAAATGCTGGCATAAGTAGCTAGTATAGATAAACTTATATTGAATGTGTCATCTCAGGATCTAAGTAAGCAAAGACGGCAAGTATGATGCAACTGATTTGCAAGAATGAGATTTTGTGTGAATACAAGAAGAAAGTTTGCTGTGTCCTTATCTCCAGAACCTGGAAATCTCTTCCAGAAGACATGAGACTACTGCAAAACATAACTTACAGTTGATGTTTTTCATCCTGCTTTCCTACAATCTTGCTGTCAAAAATAAAACTCAAGAAGTAACTCCCTGAAAGCTTCAGGAGCTCGCAAAAGAAAGTTCTGTGAATGTATTCAGAAAGTCTTCTCGTAGCAAAAGAAAGTTAGTCAATACAAAATACAGAGAACAGTTTCTCATAACCCTCTTTAAAACAGTAACACAGCTGAAATACATAAGTAGATTAACAGCTGTGCATCTCTTTCCAAAAGGGAGAAGTTATGTGAAGGTGACATTAAAACCAGTGAAGGGTTCAGCATTGCATTCAAATTTCCAGAAGTGATCCCTGGAAGACAGGAAACAATAATGTTTTAAGAGGTCTATGAAAGGATCATTGTGCTAGTGTTTCTCCACATTAAATCACACATTTGTCAGTGCATTTGTAGACTCTGAACCATCCCAAACTTCTAAGAATTTCAGCCCAGAGTCAGTATGTTAAAATTTCAGTTCCCCAAGAGACCACGTCACAGAGTATTTTTTGTTAAAGCAAATATACTATTACATTCTTTTCCTTCACAAACCAAAAGCAATTGTTGTTCCAACAAGATCCACAACATTTATCTCAGGCACTAAAAGGTACATGACAGTTGTCCAGTTATAAGAGCCCTTCACTACAGTGAAACATACATCCAGACAGTTAACAGAGTTCAGGGGTCTTTTTTTCTGCCTGTGCCAGTCAATGGTTCACAGTCAATGTTGCTTGAAAACTCATGCAAAACCTAATGTATGAAAGTGTCTTTTTCCAGAGAAACCTGAGTGTTGAAAATCTAGCCTGTTTAAAATAATGAAATGGAAATACAAGTAATCATTGAAAGCTTAAGATTTTCAATGAATTAATGTTCCATATAGTGGACCAGTGTACAAAGTTTCATTATTTATTTACCTCAGTGTTCAGAAGCAAGAAAAAGAATCATCTCTTCTCAGCTTCAGGGTCTCAGTACTCAAATTACAAGAATAAAATAAAGTACAAGTAGTTGCATTCCTCCCCAAGGGCATCACAATTTCCCCTACACACACACTTTAAATAAAGATGGCAAAGATCCCATGCAGATGTAACTCCTTTCTGTCTACGCCCCTTAAAACACCCTCTGGTTTACAGACTATATTTAGATGCTTTGCCAGTCTATAAAAAGTACTACATGATCTAAGTCTAAGTGTTTTACTCTATTTCACACTTACAATGTAAACCCCTTGTTTCCTACAGAGGAATTTTCAAAGGTGCCTGAGGGCTGGATCTACAAAGTGATTTTAAGATCCTAAGTCAAATTTCCAAACACAGCTGGTATCCACAAAGCAACTGAATTTATAAAGAGTGTTTAAACTCAGTTTGCAGCAGCTTTCTTCCACAGAATCCATAGATTTGGGTCTGGTGCTCTCAACTAACTCAGGAGGAGTGTTGTCAAAGTAAAAATGGAACTCAGCAAAGCCAACATTTTGAAAAGAGCCTCCATACTAGGAAAATGTGGGAGAGACAGCAATTTAAGCTCTGACACCTCCAGAACTTAAGACCAGTCCTGAACAGGAATGTGACCAGAATGGCTAACCACTGCAACAGTTGTGAGTCAAAAAAAACCAAGTTCAGTTCCTATGGATGCAACAGTCCTGAGTAGGCAGGGACTCCTCAGATGCCATACCATTTCTGACAGTGCTTTTACATCCTGCTCACTCTTAAGGCTTAGTTAAAAAAACATGCTGTGAGAAAGATGGAAATCTGCAGTCTGTTCTGCTGGTGCTTCCACTGCATGTAAATAAACTTTAATTGATCCAAACAAGACCCATAATTTAAACAATCTTTTTACTTTTTATACTCTAGATCTAGCTGGTGACCATCACACATAATGAGTGAAAACTTCAGCATTATCTTGAGACAAAAAGAATTCAAAGATTATACTTCTGCAGTGCTAGCATGGAAACATGGAATAATGGTGAAAGTACCCATATTATTCACTTAGTGCCTTCACCATCTGCAGTTGTTGACAAATGAGCAACAGAGACCAATGTCACATGGCTAGGGCCGAGTTGTTTTCTCTCACTGTCCATAAAAGCTACATGGGCAATCCCCCCACTATGAAGATGGAAGGGGAAAACGTGTATATTTTAATCTATGCTTTTCATTAGACATGACAACAGTAGAATTCCATGCTTTTTCAAATGTAACTTTTGAGAGCTACTGTCACTAGAAATAAGCTTTCAAACTTACAATTGATGCAGTCCTCCCAGTGCAGATTACATTTATTGATGCCTCCAAATTCATCAGTTTCAGTCAGCTGAAAAACTTTCCAAACTTTATCGACTATTTTAAAAACACCCAAGATAAAAATAACCATGCTATGCAGAAAGGAAACATTTCTTTCATCACCAATGAAAAGNATGAAGCATCATTACATTTAGAGGAATTTCTGCTTAGTTGTCCCTGCAACAAAGGATGTTTAATACACTAAAAGTAGGCTGGTTCAGAGATCTGTGAAGTAATTTGTCCCAGCTTTTGCTAGAGAAAAATATAGGAGCAAGCAGTATATGGCAGGCCATGGAGAAGTGCAAATATGTGTTTGAAGTGTTTTCAGTGTACAAGCAGCTCTTCAAGAGCATGGGAAAGGACATAGAGTGTCAGACTTAGGAAGCATTTTTGTGTTGTTGTTGTTTGGACAAGGGCTTTGCAGTAAGCAAGTGGCACTGAAGCAAAGTTAACCCTAAAGCAAGGCCAGACTTGTATTTACAATCACTAAGTCAAGTAAAGTGTTTCTATCCTGTTCAGTGTGCCCAGTCATCAACAGACAGAGCTGTATTAAGCTCTGCTATTCTCCTGCAGCAAGGACTTAATACAGACATATTCTTTTGTCTTTGATTTTGCCTTTGTATAAAATTTAAAAAAACCACCAAAACTGCAGCTGAATTGAAACTACTGCATTTCACAGGGCTTCTTAAGAAAGCTCAGGTGGATAGTGGCTGCCTTACTATTTTGACACAGAATCATTCTTCAGAGCCGCTTTTTTAAAATTCTATGGTTTGCTCAAAAAGTAATAAATGTTTTGATTAAATCTGTCAGAGCTTGAAACCAAAGTATAAACTAGAAAAATATACGTATTTTCAGATCTCCTATAAACATTTCAAGAGGATTTTTAATTGAGATCTCTTTATNAAAAAAAATTACTTCACACAATAACTAGAGTATAACAATAACTATAATTTTTTAGCATAATTCAACACTCCAGTGTAAATAACCTGCAACACTAGCCTCTTAGCATCCACCAAGAATTATCTGTTTTTAAGAGACTCACCATTCCTTAATGGAGTTAATTCCCCCATGCAGGAACAATTTAAAAAAACCCAGATTCCATTTGCTTAGGTCCATCCTAAGAAACTAATAGATTTTTATTGGAGGCTTTTCAGGTTAAAATCCAGTCATGCCAGGATGGGACTCCTTGACACCGGAGTGACCATAAGCATTTCCAGATGCTGTGGTTCATCTCAGATCCGTATCACCTTGCATCCCACTGATACCTGGGAACACAAGAGAGAGAGATTTAACTCACTAGTTTAGGTCACAACATGAATTACAGCCTTAAAGTGCCTTTTTTTTCTCTTAATTAACTCTGGAGTACACCTAAGGAGATTAGTCCAGACACAGAATTCCATATTACACTCATGAAAAGTTAGATGAAGTGTCCTGGAGCCTTCCAGGATAATTAACTCTACATGTAGATGGTGATATATTTTTGACAGGTTGAATAACCCTCTTCATATAATTTCCTCCATACACTTTCTGAAGCGGGGAGCCTAGGGCAAGATGTAAAGCTCTAATAGAAGCCCTCAGCTGAGGTCAGACTAAATTGTCACCTGTTGTGTAAAGAACAGTAGAAGGGAGCTAAAAGAAATGGGAGAAAGGAGGCAAGGAGGATCCTAAAGGCAGGAGAATTCTCAAGGCTTTGCCAGCCTTGATTAGCCTGGGTGTGTTTGGCACTTTGGGAAGGGTAAGGTACAACAGATGCTTTTTTGCAACATAAACAATGTTCCAGTGCCCAGTTCTGGCAAAAGTGAGCCAGTTGGCAATCCACAACAGGCAATAAAAAAGCATCAGGTCTGATATGAAGCAACTTTGTGGAGAGGCAGAGATTTTAGTCAGAATTATTACATTTCATGTTTTAATCCATAAACGCTGTAAAAACAAGAGATTGAATTTTATACAAACTTACTGAGTACATTCTATTTCATGGCCTTTTCAAGAGTCACTGAGCAGTATCTTGTGGAACTCCTATTACTTTTTTATAGCTTAAAACCATGAAGAGCGAAACGGTTTGGAAGTGTGAGAGCTTCTCAGGCTTCCTTTCCCTTAGAGAATCAGTAATCAGCATTCACATGACACCAGATCTAAAGGATCATGAATTTAAGGTGCAAGATTACAATTGAACAGAAAACTCACAGCTGTTTTCACCCAAAAGGTAGCTCAGGTTTTTTTCCCTATTTTCTCAGACCTGCCATTGAATGGAAGCGTGTCTTAAGCAATAGTGCTGGTATAAAGCATACTCACTACACAGCAGACGCAATTGTCCTGTCTGATCATCTGAAGGTTTTTATCTGTCAGCCAGGAAGATGTCAGCCCTGCAGGGGATAAAAACCTGTGCATTAATTTCTTCTGTGCTTTACCCATCACCATACAAGGAAATGGAAGCAGCAAATGGGTGTTCACTGGTGGACAGGCAATTCAGCTCATGTAGCATCTTGCAGCTACCAAAAGCCTAACAGGCTGAACCCCAACACTTCTTCTGACTGGGCAATTCCTGAACTGTCAGACACACAAAGCTTTCCTACACAGGTGTAGAGTTTAAAATGTTTTTCTAAAAAATCACTTCAGATATTAAAAGCAGCAACCATACAAAATTAATTCAAAGAAGGAAAATTCACATAGAGTAATCCTTGTGCCTCAGTCATCAATAAATTAAAGATAAACACACAAAAAGCAAGAAAGTTTGCATGCAGTTACTGGAGTGCACCCTGAGCTCTAAAAATGCCCCTTAGTTCACCTTTAATGTATTGAATTCCTTACTGGTCTCAGTTTGATTCTCAGATGCAGATTTCCTTGCCCACTCAGTCACTTTGTCTGAGGCACTTTGTTTCAATTTGATGATGATGGAATTAATTTGGCCTGTTAGCTGGAACTCTTACCTACTGGCAGGAACTCCAATGGCTTGAGAAAAATCCAACCACTATACACAGCCTTGAACTCAAAGTCTGCTTTCGCAGAAAAATTAACAAAAATGTATGTAAAATGGAGAAAATAAAAGTGTAGTGATAACTGCACATCCTCATAACAGAGGAAAGGTTTTAAGGCACCTAAAGCTCTGCCTATTATTTGTTTATGGTGTGTGTGTCATCATAACATCATCCCAAGCAAAGAGATTTATTGATTTCTATGAAAGGCTGTGGTTTATCTTCAAAGTTATTTTCTACCATAACCTCTTCAGAACAACTTTTAAGTCCAGCTCTTTCCATTTATATTTTGTGTTCCTTTGACAGGTTGGCCAGTTCAGCTGTGTGAAAGAGTCATCATATGTGGTCCTTTTAATTTGAGAAGTAGTGATAGCAGGTGGTTTTGGTCCTCATTTAAGATATTCAAATCAGCTGTGCTCAGTTTTGTTTTCTAAGTTACCTTTCACAGTTGTCTTCAGACAGTGAGCCCCAATGTCTATGGATGATAGAAAATCACTATTCAATGTTGCAGTAATGAAGCATCATTACATTTAGAGGAATTGCTGCTTAGTTGTCCCTGCAACAAAGGATGTTTAATACACTAAAAGTAGGCTGGTTCAGAGATCTGTGAAGTAATTTGTCCCAGCTTTTGCTAGAGAAAAATATAGGAGCAAGCAGTATATGGCAGGCCATGGAGAAGTGCAAATATGTGTTTGAAGTGTTTTCAGTGTACAAGCAGCTCTTCAAGAGCATGGGAAAGGACATAGAGTGTCAGACTTAGGAAGCATTTTTGTGTTGTTGTTGTTTGGACAAGGGCTTTGCAGTAAGCAAGTGGCACTGAAGCAAAGTTAACCCTAAAGCAAGGCCAGACTTGTATTTACAATCACTAAGTCAAGTAAAGTGTTTCTATCCTGTTCAGTGTGCCCAGTCATCAACAGACAGAGCTGTATTAAGCTCTGCTATTCTCCTGCAGCAAGGACTTAATACAGACATATTCTTTTGTCTTTGATTTTGCCTTTGTATAAAATTTAAAAAAACCACCAAAACTGCAGCTGAATTGAAACTACTGCATTTCACAGGGCTTCTTAAGAAAGCTCAGGTGGATAGTGGCTGCCTTACTATTTTGACACAGAATCATTCTTCAGAGCCGCTTTTTTAAAATTCTATGGTTTGCTCAAAAAGTAATAAATGTTTTGATTAAATCTGTCAGAGCTTGAAACCAAAGTATAAACTAGAAAAATATACGTATTTTCAGATCTCCTATAAACATTTCAAGAGGATTTTTAATTGAGATCTCTTTATTTCTTCTTACTTAAATGAAAAATATGTTATTTCATATCCTAGAAAGAAAACAAAAAAATAGCCACTTGGCTGTGTCCAAAGCTTAATATTACAAATGCATATTTATGTTCACATGTATACACCTGATTTACATGCCTATTTCAAGGACTTGCACAAGCAAAAGTGTAAATTTTATGTATGCACTTCGACTTTCCTCATCGTGAAAGTGGTAATGCATTTCGCATCTGATGTTTTCTTTTTTGACCCTGAGACAAAGAATAACATGAAAATGATTACTTCCCCACCATGGCCTTCTGTAAAAAAACGAATTTTATTTCAGTGCTTTGTACATGAGGGCCTTGGAGAGTTCTGCTGTGATAGAGCATCAGTAGAGTTTACTTGGGTGTATGTTATTCCTGTTTGATATTTATGTGCTGCTGTACTGTGGGAGAAGTTAATCACACTGCTTATCTGAGATAAGCTAATCCAACCAAAGTCAATGGTTTAACAGGCACAGAGTTTCAGAGGACAGCAGTAAATTATAACTGGATTTGATTAAGAGGTAATTAACTAAACCTGTTTACCTTAACCTTTGCTGCAACTTTTGTTTTTACTAGAAGAAGAGTGTCATTAGATTGTGTCTGGGACACAAGTTATGGAGCATACACCACTACTCACTGTCCAATTTTCATCTGTTATTCAAGGAAGGGGTAAAAAGGTCAGGATCAAATTGCTATTGTACAATTCTCCTGAGATGAGAACAGAACTGTTCCTTGACAGAGACAAAATAAGCCATGGAGAACAGTAGTTTATTTTTCAGTAGGATGGAGAGGGATTCAAAAGAGCACATCTACAGCCCTAGACAGATTTTTGCAATAATTCAACTGTCTCAGTAGGTTTAAGAGTTATTTGAACTCATTGAGTATTTTGCAGAAATAGGGAAGAGTAATACCATTTTCCTGCAGACTGCAAAACAGTGCAGTTAAGAAAAGAACTGAGTGAATATTTTTTCAACCGTACTCATTTTCATAAATTATTTTTAAATTTATTCATTCAAAGGAATTAAAAGAACCATAGTAATCCTACTCTTAAATTGCTTTATAGTCACTTACTTGACCAGTTTAGATAATTTAGTTACAATAAGATCAGTTTGTACTGTCACCTTATTAATAGCATTCAGCCAAATTGTAAGTATGTTTGAGAACAATGTAGATTTCTGTTTCTTGCTTGAGTAAAATCCAGCTTTATAACAGAAGATGGACAATTACATGCCCAAGTAAACGTGATTGCTGCAGAACAACAGATAAGCTTATTTTATGGTTTTATGGCTAAATGCTTATAGATTTCATTCCCTGATTTTGATTACTAGAACTGTTTGAAAACAGTACCTACTTACACACACATTTGCCTAGCTTGAAATACAAGGATGGAAATTTCAGATGGCTCACTGCTCATTCCTTCATCCCTAGCTACAGTTTTCTCCCATGAGTCCCCATTACATCACAGAAAAACAAAGGAGTTTCCAAGCAAACCCACAAGGTTTTACTTCAGTCAAGCTGTTTCTGGGTCAGGAGAAATTTTCAAAGCTTTAAAGTATTGGCCAACCACTGATTCTTTTTTTATATAATATTTTTTGCTTACACTAGTGAGCCTCAAACTCAAAGGTTCAAAGCCTATATTGTAAGAAAAGCAATTTCACACACAGTTCAGACAGCTAGAGTGGCAAATAGATGCATCAGTTATACATATGCCCATGTAGGCTCAGTAATATAGTTGATAATTTAAGTGCTTCTTTACATCTAAGAACAAAGTTTATTGCTTATAGTTTTTAGCCTGTTCGACTAAGAAGAAATACTTGTACAGTGTAGCCTGATTCATACTCATGGGAATATTACATATTTTGTCAGCTGAAAAGTGATATGGGAATACTTTCTCCCATCTGGTTTCCTGAAACCTTATTACTGCTGAAGAGGAGAACTAGTATAAATATATTAGGTTTTTACAAAACAAGGGTTTCACTCACTGCTCCAAGAGTTATCCATGTTGCTCATTCATTATCTGGGCTGGAGAAAGCACTCCAGGACCTCACATCTGGCAGTTTGCACAGTTACTCATTATCCCATTGCACTGAAATAGCAAAGGTTTACATCCCTTGGCAGCATGGGCAGACTAGTTTATGTCTCCACTGGGTAATCCTCTAAGTGGTTAAAGCTGATCTCCCATGTAGGTATGGAAATGTCAGTATTTCAGGCTATGGGAAGAGGTTTGTAGGCTAAAAATTACCTGTTAAGTCTCGAGTATTCAAAAAGTGTGCAGACGCGGCGCTTCACAACATGGTTCGGTAACCACGGTGGTGCTGGCCTGGCATTTGGGCTTGATGAACTTCAGGGTCTTTTCCAATCATAATGATTCTGTGATTCTGTGATTAATGGCATATTGTTAGTCTCTTTGGAACTGGCTAGTAGCGCTCTGTGTTTTTTCAGTCTGTAGGGGATTTGGTATATCATGAAGTCAGATTTGGTCCTCAGCAGAGCTTTGACAGAATGAAAACCATTTCCATTCCAGTAGTGATTACATGTTTAATGATTTTTAACAGGTAGAGAGCTAGGAATAACTTTTAACTCAAAAATCAAAATACCTTATTCTGAGCTTTCAAAAAAAAACCCTAGAATTTTGTGTGGCTCTCACAGGAGTCAGTTAAATTGCTAATACCTCACAAGCACTCTCTTCTCCTAAGGACATCATAGATTAATAGAATAGTTAGGGTTGAAAGGGACCCTAAAGATCATCTAGTTCCAACCCCCCTGCTATGGGCAGGGACATACCGCTAGAAGTGATGCAAAAGTCTTTTGCTGTGAGTGCATTTGCTGAAGTACTGTGATTATAGTGATTCCTGCCAAATAATACAGGTTTATTGTTTCTTTGCTGAAAGCTTTTGGTGGGAGTGATCACTTTTTCATGCTTGGTTTGGAAAGCACCCATCTCAAAAGTGGTTTTGCGTAGGGGAAGGATTTCTGGCCACTACAGTTGCACAAATAAAAACAATGAAATAGTTACAATTATATTAAAACTTAATAATAAAATGCACAGTGACCATCTCTTTGGTGTTTCATTTCGTTATGACCAGACATAAATAAATAGAAGAGATAGGTACAAAAATAATACTACTCCCTTCCAGTGCAAGAGATTAAATAAAATTCTAGTGCCAGAACATTCTTTTATCATGAAGAAAAGCGATTAGTTATGATATCAGCTGTGTTTGGATAAAATTCGCCTTTTATAAAGGCTTTCTCAAATCCTGGTTTCTTCAGTAGAACAGGACAGAAAAGTGTCTTAGTATGACAACATCCATGAGCTCCAGTAAAGATGGTCAAAACTAGATATTTCTTTCCCACAACAGATGAATGTTTAGAGGCAGGAGGGTAGATATTCTCAGCTAGAAAAAAAAAAAAGTTTAAGTGTTTTTTAAAATAAAATTTAATCGTTTATTTTAAGAATTTACAATTAGTTTGTTTACATTATGATTTTGATTGTTGACTCCTGAGTTTTAGGCTATGTGAACAAAGAAAGCAGCTTAACATTTTTCACTATACTGGGAGAAAAATTCCTGTCAGTTTCAACAGGAGAAATGTAACACAATTCCAGTAATAACAACAGAATATAGAAATAGGCGTTGTAGGTTCAAGCCTGTCTGTGTTGCTTACCTTCATCCCCCACCCAGGCAACTGAGCATTCAGAGTACAAAAAATTTCCTGTTAAGTCAGCAAAGTATTATGAGATGATGTGTTTGCTCATTATGAATAAAGTTTGATTGAAGGTTGAAAGATACTTGATGCTTGTGCCTATTTTTAAATTATGTTCAGCTTCCTTTTTTCATGTAAGATTGTTAATTATTCCTCACATTGGATGTGTAAACTGCATTTGTTCCCCTTCAAGTTCTTTGAATGTATGTTTTTACAGACTGCAGCAGAAATTATTTCATATTGTCCTTTACATCAGCAATTTTGTGATGGATTTCAAAATCCTTGGAAATTTTATTAAATATTTTTCTTTGTAACTCAGTCTTAGACCCTTTAAATAAGATTAGCCAAGGTTGAGTCTGTGTCACTGTCTTTTATTACCAGTCCATGGCTATGTCTGGTTGCAGCTTTGGTTTTAATTTACATTTGCACTGCTGTTTTCAACTTAATATTAGGAAGTCATAAGCCTCGTATCTTCTCTCATGTCTCCAGTTTGTATATTCATGTTAATGACAGGTCTTGTTTTATAATTGCCACTGAATTATGATTATCAGCATGACAAGTGGTTGGTACTCTCTATGGGCCACTTATAGAAAACTCATTATTGTAGAATTATGGAATAGCAATATCATTTACATTGGAAAAGACCTTCAAGATCATCAGGTCCTACCATTAATCTAGCACTAAGTTCACCATTAAACCATACCCCCAAGGACCACATCTACATGTCTTCTAAATACCTCTAGGGACAGAGATTCAACCATTTCCCAGGGAAGCTCATTCCAATGCTTGACAAATATTTAAGTGAAGGAATGTTTCCTAATATCCCATCTAAATTTCCCCTGGTACAGCTGGAGGCCATTTCCTCTTCCTCTACTCTTTGTTACCTGGGAAAAGGCCAACACCTTCTTGCTACTACCTCCTCTCAAGTAAATGTAGAGAGAGACTATAGAGAGACTGAGGTCTCCCTTCAATCCTCTTTTCTCCAGGATGAACAGCCCTGGTTTCCTCAGCTGCTCCTCATAACCCTTGTGCTACAGACTCATAGCCCTTCTCTTGATGTGCTCCAGCAGTTCATTGTCTTTCTTACAGCGAGTGACACAAAACTGAACACAGGATTCAAGGTGCAAACTCTCCAGTACCAAATACCATCACTTCCTTACTCCTACTGGCCACACCATTGCTGATACAAGCCAGGATGCCATTGACCTTCCTGGTCACCTCTGCACATCACTGTCTCATGTTCAGCCAGTTGTTCACTAACACCCCTGAGCCCTTTTACAACAGGCAGCTTTCCAGTCGCTCTTTCCTAAGGCTGTTGTGAACAACACTCTGCCTTGTTCTAAAACTCATAAAATTGGCCTCAGCCCACCAATCCAGCCTGTCCAATTACCTCTGTAGGGTCTTCCTTCTCTCAAGCAGATCAAATTTGCAAGCAACTTGATGTCATCTACCAACTCTCTGAGAGAGCATTCCATCCCCTTGTCCATATAATTGATAAAGATATTGAACAACACTGACCCCAAAACCGTGCCCTGGGGAACACCACTTGTGACCAGATGCCAACTGAATTTAACTCCATTCACCACAATACTTTGAGACTTTCCATCTATCCAGCTTTTTAGCTGGCAAAGAGTGCACCCATCCAGGCCATGGGCAGACAGTTTCTCCATGAAAATGCTATGGGGAAATAATGACAAAGGCTTTATTAAAGTCTAGGTACAAAACATAAATCATCAAGATATGTCACCTAATGCAGTTTTTCTCTCAATATTTCTCTAACAGTAATTTCCACATTTTAAAAAACTTTAAGCTCTTAAAAATAAACACACTGGGAGTCAACACTCAGAATAAGATGATTTAATTTTAAAGCATTTGTATTACATCTGGCTGAAAGGCTTGTGATATTTTACACACAAAAATTCAGGCACATAAATGTGCAATAAAGTGTCACATTACTCTGGCAAGGCAAAATCTGTCTTCTTCATATGTCCACCATGCAAGGACACTTAAGTGAAGGAAGATTNATCAACCACCTCCCTGGGCAGCATATTCCAGTGCCTAATGACCCTTTCCATGAAAAAATTCCTCCTTTCATTTCAGAAAAATAAGAGGTGTTGTTGAGCAAGTAAAAATAATACTGTGTTGTGGATTTCCACACATAAACACACCTGAAGCTCTCACATGCAATGATTATGGCAGGCAAGGCATGTTATCAGTTACACTTTTTCTTCAGTTTGAGTGTCAGATTTGGTGTATTCCCCTACCTGAAGTCCTGGTGATCTGCTATTGCAGCCAATTGTTGGTAGTGGCTCCAGGAGTGGGATGGTGGGATGGTGTTTGTCCTGAGACACTGTAGGAGCATGCCCATTGAACCTGAGCAAAACCTCTAAACTCTTTTTGAGTCTGTGATAGTTCTACCCTCAGAGAATTGTTGCAGTGAGTCACACAAATGTTACAGGAGAACAGGATGAGTTGAAAGTGGAATTACTTCCCAAAACAGTAACTGCTTCAGACATTATTAAGTATCAAGAGAAATTCCCATTACTCTTGTGGCTTCCTGCATTCCAGTTCAGCCTGTCACTACTGTCATGCTAAGATGCATGCCTCCACACATTTTGATTCTCAGGGCAAGAGTCATCCCACCCAATTTAAGCCACTGAAAATTCACAGGCTTGTTAGGCAGTCTCTTTTCCCTCTATAGTGACAGCAAAGAGATACCAGCTTCTCGCAGCTGATTCATTCTGTCCTAAGCCAGGGCTCCAGGATGGATAATAAATCAGCTCCTCGCAGTGCCTATTTCTCTCCACAGAGTGTGAAAGGATCTTAGAGGAGCACGAAGACAAGACAAGCTCTCAGCTCCTGCACCCTGGTTACCTGACCTCCTCTTGTATGCTAGCAATGCCATATGGAAAGTATAAGGAGAGGGGTGAGCCAATGCACTTGACTGATAGCTCAGAGGGAAGTATTTTCTCTCATGACACTCCTTATCCCTAGAAATGGCCTTTCAAATCCAGTAGGGGTGAAGTTAGCTGTCCTGGGTTCCAGCTGCTCACAAGGAAAGGACAAATTGAATTTCTATGGTAGGATCCTATTTAAACACCTTCTCTTAGCATGTCCTTATCCCTTCATATCCTCCTCTGACTGCCATTGCCCACTATGTGACATGTTTTAGCTACTACCTTGCCTCACCTCATGACTAGGGAATTTATGCCAGCAAACTGGGTACAGCCAATCTTGACCAATGTGAAATTATTCCTTCCTGCTATTCAAATGTTCATGATCACTTACTGCATTTTGCAGTGGTTTGCTTTTGAGAATCACTATATTCGGCGGCAGCTCACTATACAGAATTCAGAAAATCACTCAGCAAGCAGAAAAGGATGTTTAAAGCCTTCCCATTTATTATCAAAGGGTGAGTTATTAATTCAGTTAATACAAAGACTTGTCAGACTGCAGACTAATTTTAGGCTTTATTTGAAGACAGCTTGTTCACTGATTGTGCTTACTGGACTACTTTGAATATGTTTTACAATATTTCCTATCTTTCCTAGATGAAGAAAACAGAATTAGTAATAATTCTAAAAGACACACTTTTAATTATTTTGACACAGCGATTGGATGCAGTCTACCATGTTTCTCAGATTTGTACATAAGACATATTTTGTGTAAGTGCACTGAAGTTCAGACTAGGTATATATGTCCCTGAGTTTCAGGGATGCTATTCAGACCTCTTTTCGGATTTTAATTAAATTACCATGAGAAATTTCAGGGAGTAGGTCAGGAGCCATTCTTTAAAGAGCTGTTTTGATCTGTGTTTCCAAGGTATTCTCTGTCCTAGTCTGGCCTCATGCTGAGATAAAACCACTGAATTGCTAAATACAAAAATTTGTGAGCTTTCAGGATTCTTTGCTTTTTACCCCAAAGCTAACAGGAGGGAAAGCTAAGCAAAGAGTTTGCAAGATATTATTTTTTTCTTTTAATACTAAAACATTTAAATTAAATACTAATATATAATCAATCAGCTAATGTTTCTGCAAACAAGATATGAGTATGTCACGCAGAAAAATTTCTCCTAATTCCAAAAGTCCTTTAACTTAAATTTATTTTCCTTCAGCCTATTTCCCACCATGTCCCTCCACATTCTCTTGATTCACCAAAGTCTTTACTGAAGCTCCACAAGAACATCGTTTCCTATGGGAAATATTTATGTATGTAGGAATCACCATAGCAGATCTCATGTCTCACTCACCCTGTCCTAACATAATGAGAAGAAAGAAAAACAGTCATTCACAGATCATTGTTGCCCACAGTCATCCTTACTCTTCATTAAAGCCCCAGTAGTCAGCAAACAGCTGGATGTAAGTGAGAACAGCCATGCAGAGCCTTGACTTCCATAGAAGACTGGGTTTGAACCTACCTTGCCAAAGGGAAAATATAGGCATGGTTTAAAACACAAATCATCTGAGCTCAAGAGTTGGCCAAAGGCTCTGTCAGAGTTACCTGGGGAGAGCAAAGAGTCTAAAACAGGGTGTTTGCATGCTCCTCTGCTCCAAAGCTCCTCCAGTATAGGTGGAGAAAGAGCAAAGAGCAGTTGTCACCATGCCAGTTAGAAGTGACCTCCTTGCAGCAAAGTACAGAGCCTTCTTGCTGCACGGAAAGGCAGTTCCTTACTTCCTTGCAGGGCCTATGCAATTTATCCATACTCAAGATGTTCTTCTGGTTTTGGGTTTGGTTTTTTTTTAGAGAAATTAGCTTCTAGACACAAAAACAAAGAGCATTTAAATTCTTCCCTAAGCTACTTGTTGGTTCTGCTAGGAATGTCAGTTGATCATACTCTGACTCTCATGTCTGGGCCACAGTGAGTTCTCTTGTAACATTTGTCTGCTAACAATGATTTAGTGACACCATGTGGCACCATGGGAGGCTGGCATCCGGAAAAGGGTACACTGAGAGCCTACTGGCCCACTTAATCTCTATACACACCCACTGCATAAGGAAAGGCACATGAGCAAAAATAATTTCATGATCATAAAATACATGGAAATCCAGCAGGTTTCTACAGTGTCATCCTTTGGCTCTAGTTCACACCTCCTGTCTCTCACAACAGATCCCTGCTATTTGTTCAGGAGGTTCTTAAGTCCATCTTTGCCAACACTACACCCACTCAAAAAAAATCCTCTTCCTCACTGCCTGGTATGGCTCTCTTACCTTCCCAACAGCATGTCTCAGTGCAGATCCAACTGACAACTTAAACTCTGGAAAAATGAGTTTTGATCTTCTCCTCTGCCACCTTCCCATCAAGCTCAATTTCTTCTACCATCATGAGTGATTCTTTCACCTTCACATCAAATGCTCAAGCCCATAACCTAAACATTATTGCCAGTCTACATTCTGCAGGTCATGTTTCAGAACATTTGAAGGTTCAACCCTTCCACCCAAGGTCTTATTTGAGAATGAATCATCTTGAGAAATGTCTACACTGAGGTGTAGTATTATGCAAGCACTGATGCCAGAAAGCAGATGGGCACAAGCCTGCTGCAACCTGAAAACCATGTAAGGGCATTAAAGGGATGCTATGCCCAAGATAACATGGCCTCCTGAGAAACCCATATTGACTCCTGCCCAGACCTCTTTTACAGCATTTCCTCAAGCCCTGACACTAGTTGTGTTGCTGTAACTCACAGTGCTCACCTCCACTCAAAATATTGCTGTTGGTGATCCTGTTGTGGTCCTCCAGCTGCAGTGTAGTCCTTTACATCATCCTTCTCCTCATCATCAGGAATGAACACCTTTTTGCAATTATCATGCCTTTTGCCTTTTCACACAGAATGCCAGAAGGAGTTGTGGAAAGTAAGTCAGTCCCACTGTGCTCAGAATATATGGGAAAAACTTGGAAAGTATGAAATTAATCATCAGTTTTATAGCTGCATTCTCACTGCTTTGGCTTTTCAACCATGGAGTATTCAGGCTTATTCACCAAAGTGCACCAAACAAAAGAGTTTACAGCAAATTGCTTCTTCCATGGTTTGCTACTTAAAACTAGCTGATGATTTTTCTAATGTTATTAACCACAGCACAAAAGTGTGCATGTAATGTGCATGCAACCATTATGACCTACTAAAAACTTGCTAAATTGCAGGTTCTGAATCTTCTTACATGAAACAGTTCACTAGACTATCTCAGTAACCAGTATGTAAATTAAAAACAGAGGAGTGAGAAGTTTCAGTAGCCCCTTCATTTTCTCCTTGAAGTTTTAATTGCAACTTCAAGCATGCACATACACTCAGCTAGGCAAGGGGCTATCACTGGATTGGTGTTGTATTATCAAATTACAGTGAGTTTGCAGCTTGGCTGCAAGTTCATGCTGGAAGCAGATGACTTATTTTACTACAGTTTCTCATGACATCTTGGCAATTAATGTCCCAGATCTCCCTCCATCCTCTCTGAGGAGAGCAGCTCTTATTTAACTGCCTCATAATGCATACTCAGAATGAATACTTGCCGAATTGTCCCTAGACAGACGTTTGGATGAAAGCCTGTGAGAAAGCATAAAGACTGTAACACTGAATAAAACTCCTCCTACCTCCCCGCAAAGCACAATAAAGCAAAACCTTATAACTCTTTGTTACTCTTTAATCCCATCTAGACAAACAAAAAAAAAAAACCAAAACAAAAAACTTATCCTTTAAGATACTGATGTACCAAATCAAGAATAAAATTTTCTGTGTGTTGAATAAGAGTTTAAGGAAGATTTCTTTAATGCAATGGATTAAACAAGAAGGGATACATTTTCAAGGCGCAGTGTGATTCTTGAGCCATGCTGCAGTGGTTTGTGGGATGACATTGTCTTTGAAAAGTTTTAGTAAGTGAGCTAGAGAGAAAAATCCCTAAGTGAGATGCAGCAACAGTGGTATTTTATCAATAACCTGCAGCCATTTAGCCACCAGCAGGGCCACAAAGTGCAAGTAAAGAATACACCTGTGGAAATCACACTGTAAATTAAAACCTCCTGAACACTAAAATTTACATTGAATTATTCACTATTCAGAAAGATATAAAATTAAAGAGCACAATTGATATTAATGGTCCTGAACATTATGCTGGCTCACAAATTAAAGACCTTCTTCTAATCACTAGGTGCATTAGGGTTGTAACATAATTTCTTTCTAGATGTCTTAATTTGTTCAAACTGGTCATATCACTTACATCCCTTCTGTGCTATGAAGTGTCCTTCTGGACTGACTTCTCTCTTTACCTTTAACACAGGAGCTTCTGTCTAGTGTAGTCAAAACATAGACCTAAGGACATCCTTGCTTCCTACTGTGTTATTTTTGCTGTTGTGGGCAGAAACTTGAGTTAGGATTCTTGATTCAAAATTAAGGACTAGGGTAAAGACCACGATTCAATGTTAACTAATGTTTTTATCTAAGTAAGAGAAACAAAAATTCACATTTTAATTTCAATTCCCTGAATACTTTTTCCCACTAAAAATGTCAGATTTTTCACTTTTACATACTTGCTTTCTTGCTTTTTGGGAGGGAAGGGGTCACAGTAAATACCAACAAAACTGCTCTTTAAGTTCAAACAAATGTAGGGTTTTTTTCATTTCAATTGAAATATTCAAATATATTCAGGCCGAATCAGCCCTCACACACACACAGAGTTTCTTGCATCTTCTCGGCCCATCTGCAGAGATGGAAGTCAACCATTCTTACATCTCTTCCCAGCAAAACCCAGACTAAATTGTAGCTTTACCTCACAGCCATGCACCGTACTGAGGCTTCAGGACATGACACAGAATTATAAAGTTGTCCTAGCTCATCCCTCCAAATCACTAGGTGGATTATGTAGCTCAGTACAGCAGATGCTGAATCATAGAAATGGACGGAGTTTGGCTGTACTGTTTCAAGTCTACTACAGACAAGTGCAGACAACAGGAAAACCAGATTCAGTCCAAAGCTTGATATGTGGTCCACATTCTGATTTTGACTGTTTACACACTTGTGGAATTTGCTGAAGTCATGACACAACATGCCCAAGTTGCCACAAGGCAATAGCTTTGGGTGTTGCTACAGTGCAGAAATCATCTCTCTTAAACTGAGTTCATTAAAAAGGTCTCTCAATACTTTATAACCTTACAGTTTTGTTGCTTGCCTTTTGTTTAACCTGTATGAAAATCTTACATGTTCCTGTATCATACAATTGAAGTAAATCTGATAAAAGGTAAGGTTTTTCTAATGTGTTCTTGGTGATTTTTTAAGGAATAAACTCTATGCATAATATTTAACAAGAAAACAAAATTACTTGGCCAAACACTCTTTTTAAAATGTAGTAAAACTCATAAATTAAAAGAATTGTTGGTAACTCAGATGGCAGAAATATTATCCTGGATGCTGTCTCTTATGAGATATTACATAAGTTGTCCTGGGAATCAAACATATGTAAAGAACAAAGTGTGTAACTTCATTTACTTCAAAATGCAGTTCATATAAAGTACACATGTAATATGCACTTGCCATGAAGTTAAATACTAGAAATGAGCTGTTGCTATCATTTGGAGAAGTGTAAGGGAGTTCTACCTCAAAAAAGATTTTGTCTGGAATTTCTGTTGTAGTTGTTTCTACATGTACTGGAGCTCACTAGAAAACCGCAATCATTCCCTCAACAAGTAATTAAAAAAAAATACGTAAATACCTATATTTTTCTTCCTAAGTATTAACATCCTGATGTCAATAAAAAGATGCTGAGTGATGTGGACAGATGAACACAGGTGTTTTTATTTCTGATTACAGAAGATATATTTGACTGCAACTCCACAATGTTGACCTGTTTCTATACTACCTTTATCCCAGCTGATTCATCAAAAAATTGCTATTTAAAGGCTGAGTTTTTTAAAGAAAGTAGTGTGAACATGGACAATTCACTTCCAGATCAAACTAGTCTAAACATTTTTGTCTTTGGAACAATATACTTTAGAGGTTTTTCTGAAAAGTCAACTCCCTGTAGGAATTTCCTACAGGAAAAAATACTTTGTATTCTAAATCACTTGTACAATGTGGAGTGACAAAACCTCAGATCCCTATATTGAAAGTTTGTCAATGAAGATGTTGCAAGCAATCATCACAGGGGTAAAAAAAGGGGAGGGGGAATAAGTTAATATTTGGAAGTAATGATGAAAACTTGGCTCTGCTGAGATGAATGGGAAGTTTTACTTGTTGTGCCAGAATGCTACCTTAGGGCACCATAAAGGCACATTAAATTTTAGAGTTATTTTCCTGAAGAGAAATTATGATTTGGGATTTTATTTCACTATAATCTAGTATGATTATTTCAATTTTTCAAGAAAAAAAAAGAGGAGGGAGATTGTTTTTCAAATCAGATGTCATTTTTTTACAAAACAAAGGATATAGACCTTTTAATCTTTTAGCATTGGGAAAATACTGTTTCTAAGTTGCTACAACCACGCTAACCTTGCAAATTAGGAAACAAAGTTGTCTTCTGGGATAAAGGAGAGATTTTTTTGAAAGCTGCTGATTTTTTTGTCTACATCAGAGTTAATCTTCTTTGTCTTCTATAGCACTATGTGTGCATTGTCATAGAAGGAGAGGTGGTAGAAAAGGTTGTTGGTTTTTAAATCACTTGCCTGAAAGCATATTGTTTAGATGATCTAAATTATCTGAAGTCCTGATTTAGACTTTAATGCAGATTTATGCATTCTGAGGTTATCTAAAGAATTTAGACAATTACATTAAATTATTTTAATTCATGAGACAGCTTAGATATGCTGGCCATTTTCTGTCTGTCTCTTCCTGACACATAGGTTCTGCCAGATTTCTTCTTCAATCAAGAGGTCCTTCTCCCTTCTATTTGACATGTGCTGCTGAAACCGGTTAGCTGTTTGGGATGCGGCTGAGGAGCTCTGAACTGAGGGTCTCAAAGAAATTAAGGTAATTCCATCATCACTATTTAAGATGCACCTCTGATAGAAAAAAGGCAAGACAGTCCAGGAGTTGGGGGGTTTCGTTAATATATCATAAAGTAAAATAAAGCAACTGGACATGAAGCAGCTTCAGCTCTCTGAAGAAAGTGGAGCCAGAAACTTTAAGGTTGCTGTTGTTCTGGCACCGTTTCTCTGCTAAACTAAACAATTTACAGTGCACAGTAGTAAGCTGCAGACATTACAGATACCACAGATCTTTTTAAAAATAAAATTACAAAGCAAACAGAAATATTTTTTCACAACACACATGCTCCAGCACTGCTTAATATGGACTATTTTACAACTTTTCTTCATATTCCACTTTAAAACATTCAGTTTAGGAATTCTTGTAGTCTGTCTCCTTCTTACAGTTGTGGGGTTTTTGCCAGTAATCCATACATTCTATCAAAAGCAAATGCCTTGCACAGACTTGGTATCCAGCCTTTCTATGGACCACTATGATCAAACAGGCTTTCTACCAGCCATCACCATACTGCAAAAGCTACTCACTGATTCCTTCCGAGACATTATGGGGTTTAGCCATTACACAGCTTTGAGTTAAGTATACTTAAAATAACTCTACCTGTCTTCATACTACATAGTAATTTAGTATGTCATTTGGAAAGCAGCCTGTCCTCTTATGTCTTTGAAAATGCATAAAATAAAGAAACAAATAATTTGAGGAAAACTATTACTCTAATTCTATCTTGTGATATATATATTTAATGTTTCAATAGACGATATTTCACAGGAAATACCAGAAAAGGTTGAGGAATAACTGTGAGAGAAGTAGATGTTACGTTCTGCAAATGCACTATATTTGGCAATAAAGAGCTTTCCAAGAACATCTTTGAAAAAGCAATTCAAGAATGGCATTAAGAATCAAAGAAAAGAGAAAGCAGTTATAGGTAGAGGCAAAATTATTTTGATTTGTTGAGATGAGAGAAGAATATGGAGAATTTCATAAAATTTGAGAAAGTTACAGCTGTGATCAACAGATAGACAAAAGACATGGAGAACAATATGTACTGCAAGAAATAATGTCTTCTTACAAATAATTCTGGTGACACTAGGCAGAGATCCGTGCAAACGTTTTTTTAAATGTACAAGGACAGATGCAGGTTTTTAAGGATATATAAAGAATATGTGTGTAAAATAATACCAAAGGGATTATGGAGTCACTTAGTAAATCAGCAGGGTACTCCGTCTACAACTCTGACTACTGTAAAAGGCATTCTATGACAACAGAAAGACTCAAAAGAACACCATAGCAATAAGAAAAGGCTTTCATAAGAATGGAAACTGGAAATATTTGGCATAGTTATGTCACAGAGGGTTTGCAGAAGAAATGATAGACATGTTTCAAGACTACAATGGCTGAGAAGGTCATTGGTTTGTGACTTCTAAAAATAATTACCAAACCAAAAGATATTCAATAACCTGACATAAGCTAATTACAAGCTAAAATATGTTCTTTTATATAAGGTAATATTAAAGTAGTGAAATTCATAGTCACAGGGTAGCTTTGCAGCCCTAAATATACCACAAGTCCAAAATGCATAGGACTTCTTATAAATAATATAATAATCTCAGTGGATATTAAAAAAAGCTAAGCCACAAAAAATGCCATTACTGACATTTTTTGTTGTTCTTTGGAATCACCTGATAGTGACCACTGCCAGAAGCAGAGTGTGTATGCTGCCGCCATCTCACTGATTTGTGCTTGATGACAAAGATGAACCCATGACATTAATCCTACAAAACTGCTAATTGATTTCTCAGAGCAATCACCATCTCCTCATTCATAGAATCATAGAACCCTAGAATCATAGAATCACTAGGTTGGAAGAGACCCACTGGATCATTGAGTCCAACCATTCCTATCAAACACTAAATCAAGCCCCTGAGCACCTCGTCCACCCATGCCTTAAACACCTCCAGGGAAGGTGAAACAACCACCTCCCTGGGAAGCCTCTGCCAGTGCCCAGTGACCCTTTCTGTGAAAATTTTTTTTGCTAATGTCCAGCCTAAGTCCCCCCTGGTGGAGCTTGAGGCCATTCCCTCTTGTCCTGTCGCCTGTCACTAGGGAGAAGAGGCCAGCACCCAACTCTCTACAACCTCCTTTCAGGTGGTTGTAGAGAGCAATGAGGTCTCCTCTCAGCCTCCTCTTCTCCAGGTTAAACAACCCCTGCTCACTCAGCCATTCCTCATAAGGTCTGTTCTCCATATAATAAAAATTATCAACTGAGACCACAGGCAAAGGGTGCTCTGCAGCAACTTCCTTGGCTCCCCCCAGCTGCAGCTACTGGTTTCCACTACAGCCCACCCACACTATGGACACAGATCAGATCAAGCAACCACGGCCCCTCTTTTCTACACCTTGTTTCCAATAAGTACTGCAAGTTTTGAATTAAAATTCTAATACTCTCACTGTCTACATCCTTACTTTTACAACATTCTTAGTTGGGCACAGAGCTAATTGTGTCTCCCTACATGAACAATATAAGCACTTAAGATTAGATGGATGGTTAAGAACACAGCTGAACCCAGGTCTTCTTCATCATAATTTTCCAGGAAAAATATTATATTTCTTTACACATTAGAATGAATAAGATAATGAAAGCATCTGTCTTCTGGGATAGAATTAAAGCTAATAAGTATTGAAGATGTGCATTCACCACAGCTAAGTAATTTATATTGAGTGCTCTAAATGCAAAGGAATTTGAGTAATAAAATTGTTAGATTAATCAATTTGACCTCATTTTGTGTATAGAATTCAAAACTGTACGGATCTTAAGATATAAAATTATAATTAGTCTTGCTCTTTTTTTTTCCTGTTAATATTGAACTGTAGACTCTTTCCAAGCATTATGTTCAACCCTGTAAAATTAGTACTGATACCTAAGCTTACTGGGCATGCATATTTCATGATACTACATATATTTAGTAGTGAAAGATTTTAGAAGTATATTCCAGAAATTTGGCCCTAAAAGATTCTTCTTTCTACATTCAAATATTACCTTGCAAGAACCGTTTCATAAACCAATTTCACATTCACTGGTTTGGCTGGCAAGATTAGTAGCCAATGTGTTTATTCAGCATAAAACTTAGCAAATTAGTGCAATATGTTTTCAAATAAAATTCATTTTCCATCAAACATACCAGAGAAAATGTTGCAGTATTCACACAGGTGATATTGAGTTGTCATCAAAACTGTAGAACTGCGCTAAGTCTTGTTCAAGTGACCTCCCATTGGGAAATACATCTTTCCATACTAATGAAGTTCAACACAAAGTGCCACATAAGCATTTGCATGTTAATGGAATTTCATACATGAGACTGTTTATTCAGTATGCAAGAAATACTGAAAAGAAGGTGTTAACAGAAACCTTTAGCTAGAACAAGACAGGGTTAATTAGGACATATGGAATGGGATCTGAGTAACAAGAGGCATTAAAATTAACCTTGTTTACCCAGCTGTAACAGGACAAGGGAGAGGTGGGGAAAATCCCTTCTTTGACCCACAAAAAGGCCTTTTCTGCTGCAGGATTCAAGGGCAATCTTTTCCCACTGGCACAACACCACTGTTGGCTGGGCATTTGCATGGATAAGGCAGTATGTATATTGCTCCTTTCATCCCTTGTCTAACTCCTCCCAAAAACTAAGAAAGCACCAAAATGCCAGTGCTGGACAGAAATGTTTCTGGCAAGGTGAAATGCCTCTATCTATAAAACTAGCAGCAAGATATTTCTGGCAAAAAAAAAAAATTATGTTCAGGCCAAATCTGTCAGTATCTGCCTAGATTCGCACATTTTTCAGACATGTTTNTGTCATTAGGCACTGGAACGATCTGCCCAGGGAGGTGGTTGATTCACCTTCCCTGGAGGTGTTTATAGGATGGTTGGATGAGGTACTGAGGGGCATGGTTTAGAGATTGGTTGGAATGGTTGGACTTGATGATCCAGTGGGTCTCTTCCAGCCTGGTGATTCTATGATTCTATGATTCTAAGTTGTCTTCACAGATGACTGCAGTTGCGAGTTTTCATGCATTTGTGGGGCTTCCGGGTGATTAGGGACAAGATAGTTGGAAGGCTGTTATGATTAACCTATTGCCAGAGTGAGAGGAAAAGGAAAAATAAGATGAAGAATGTCTGAGTCTTGTAGCAGAGAATATAAAATTTCTCAAATGTTGCTGTCTTCCTTTCTCACAAATTGGTAATCGATTACCATAATCAAGGCAAGAACAGAGCATCTAGTTTTACCTTAGTGTAATACTTCATACTTATTTCCATTTCAGATATGGAAAACATTCTTCTCAAGAGTTAAATCCTGTTTCCCCTGATGCTCTACAGGTGGTATAACACCTGTTATAGTGCCTCCCAACAAACTTTTCATTTCCAGTTTTTTACCATTGCACCCACAATAACACTATTACTACCATATTTCAAAACAGACTTTGAAAATGCAGTTTAAGTTCCAGTTTCTAACAGAATATGGAAGCTTTGCTTATGACTGTGCATCTGGGAAGCCACCCTTTTTCAAAATCAGTTTTTATTTTCTCTTGATTTTTGAGTGCAAATAAATGTGTAGTTTATTCAGCGTAAGCAGAACTGCACTTGACTGATGGATATGAAGCCTCTGCTTGCACAGAGGCAATGCATCTGTCATCCTCAGGAAAGAAAAAAGAGAGAAGTTACAGTCAGCATGTAGGATAAGACTATCAAGAGAGCCACTGTCTTCATAAAGCACAATGCCACTAAAATGTAAACCAGTAAAAAAAAAAAAAATTGAACTGAAACATCAGATAACCACAAGCATGTCTCTTCTTAGCACAGAAGCAATTGCTGCATTATACCACTTCGAAAACTAAAAACTCTCAATGCAGCAACAAAATCCTGTTAGGAATGAAGAACAGCAACAAACACTGCTCCTGTCACTGCGCTGCTCAACGAGAGGCTACAAGGCACTGTGCTGTGATTCAAGGACAGACCGCAGTGTCATCCATCAGGAAGACTGTTATTGTCACTATACAGAATATTTTCTGGGCTCAGGTCTATTGAATCCTAGCTCTGCTGGACCAACTGGAATCACATTTACACTGCAGAAATCTATGTGACAATGAATGAGTACTGTGTTATGATTATTACATCAATGAAGAGATTCAGTGACTTAAATACAGAAAATAAAGCCTCTTCATCACTGAAAATTCGCTGAACAATATCCCTTCTACTAATTCTAACCCATTTCTGTGCCTTTCATTCTATACATCATGAAACACAGGCAAAGTCCCACGTATGCACTGCTGCTTATGCAAAAGAGACTGAAAGCTCTCTATCACAGCACTACCTACCAGCCTCTATTTACATGGCAATTACTTCAGAGGAACCAGAAGCCCCACTCTTCTTAGAAAACCTTCTGTTCTTCTAAGAAGGAAAGGCATCTGTCATATGTTCCTGGTGGTGGTGGGTGCCTCATCTTATTACCGGCAGGAGAACAAAGGAGGCATTTTGCCCCAAGAATGAAGCAACAATAAACTGCTCCCATTTCTTCCCCTGTGAAGAGGCACATTTCTTTTTGATCTAACAAGTATAACACAAACATGAGTGAACCTTGTTCAAAAGTTTCACAACCATAAGGCATGTGACTACTTGAACATCAAGAATTATGGCAATATTTGTGGGGAGTGCTTAACTTTAGGGCTGCAGTGATTTACTGGCAGCACTGACAGTTGCCTGATTGCATCCTATAGCTGAGGCCAGTTGCACTCATGATAGATGTAGGTCATTGAGGGGGTTTGGAATAGGTCCTGTCATTTATCCTTCATCAGGTTTTCATTTATCTGTGAGTTAGGGTTGTGGTAGCAGTGGGAAAAGTGTCTCATCTGAATGTTTATTTTTCTAGCCTGAAGGGCTCTGTTCATAAAACATGCATGTGTTTGATACCTGAAAAAGAGACATCAGTGTGAAGGCTTTGTGACTCAACTCACTGACCTCTACCACCAGTCAAATTTTGAAAGTGAGATTTAGAGCATGGGAGCATGGTCACTTCTCTGCTCCTGCTGGCCACCCCCTTGCTGATACAAGCCAGGAAGCTGTTGGCTTTCTTGGCTACCTGAGCATACTGCTGGCTCATGTCCATGTTTTCTTGAGTTCCAGCAAAAGTTCCCTCCTCTGCCAGTTATTTCCCTTGTTAATCTTGCAGCTCATGGGGATAGCCTGCTCCTGTACCTGTAAGACTTCATTCTTGAAGAATGTCCAGCCTTCACAGACCTTATAGCCCTTCAGGACTATTTCCCAAAAGACTCTCTCAATCAGTGACCTGAACAGGACAAGGGCTTGTCTTGTGAAGCCCATGGCAGTGGTTTTGCTGGCCCCACTCCTTACGTCACCTTACTTGTGTTTGCTGAGCACAAGACAGACTCCAGCTACCACTCTCCCACCAGCCCTTCTCTGCTGAAGTGAGAAACCTCCTCTGGTATCACCTACTTACACCCTAACACAGAGGTTTCTTTTTGCTGTATAATTATGCAAACAGGGAAATATGGGGGAAAAAAATGGATGTATAGTAGGAATCCTTTAGTTATTGAAGGAGCTGCTAAGCCCTGAACTTGTTCTTATTTGAATTTTATCAGATAAACAAAATGGAAAAAAAGACACATAGTTTAAACACATGCTTCCAATTTTCTCATAACTAGTAAATGGAAAATCCTGTTCTGTCATTAACCATTTCCATACTTATTCTGCAGTATTTAAGGTTAGAAGTAGGTCATGTTTCTGTGGCAACTGTTGCAGAAACAAAAATTCATTGTGCCATAGGTGTATGTGCATTATAATCCATAGCACTGAAAAAAACCCCAAGCAATGACTTAAATATATATTTAGATATTAACTTCAGATTTAGGATTGAGTCATTCTTCCAAGTCATCTGTAAACTTCAAAGCAAGAAAGAGACAAAGAGAGTCCCTCAAAGCAAGTTACCTTCCCTAGCTTCCCTGAAACATAATGAACATGTGTTACAAGACACTTTCATTTAAAACTTCACCATTATATGCAAGTCTCTAATGTTTTTGTTTGTTAGGAAAAGAAATTAACTTGTAGCAATGTATTCACAAGTCTGTTCCCCTTATTTTAGAGAAATGAGAACTTTGGTTAGGAAGTCTGTTTTCTTTTGGCTTGTTGCTTTAGGGGTATTTTTCTTTCTTGAAACAAATGAAAAACACATGCTATAGGGCCAAATCACTGTGATTTATTCAACATCTCTAACATTTTACGCCTTTTAGCTGGTGTCCCAACTTCCAGGAGATGTGAAACGTCCACAACTCTCAGCCAGTCCCCCAGCTACTCCTATTTTCTGCTTACCTGTTCACGAAGTTCTGTTATCCATATCTCCACTTTTAAAACAGTCAGTGCTGGATGATAAGAATTAAGCCTGAAGGAACTCTATGGTCTGGACTCCAATGGATACCAGAAATATCAGTGACGACAGAGTAGGAAGAATCTGACTATAATTAAAGCTACTTTTTAAGGATATTTCGTATTTCATTTTTACAAAACATTAAATCATAAGGAATTTGTGAAATTGTTTTGAAAAAATTATGTTTGTGTGGTTTTGAGAATTTAGTACTCAGCAAGAGCCTTCATGCTTTCTTACATAAATTCCTCACTTTTAATTTGCCAAACTGAGAAATTCTGGAGGCTACTGTAGATGATAGTTTCAAGAAGATTTATGATTTAATATCTGTAATTCAGGTTAGTTTAAACCTAATTCAGTGGTATCAGTAGTTATCATACCAGCTTTCTTTTTTGTACACATGGGCTTAGGAAGCCTCATCACCTTTTTTTTTGTCTTTCAGAGTGAGGAAAACCTTTATTTCAGACTTTCCTGAGAAAAAAATAGAAGCTGGTAAGGGTAATGTTCAACACATCCTTCAGATTTTCACATGGACCTAGGAAAGGCATAAGCTTTTGTAGATGAAACAGCAGCCCAGTTTTTAAATTTCTGCCTAAATTTTACTCTGTTCCACTATCAAGAAAAAGGGAAGAGAGAACATGACCTAAGAGTGAATTTTGCCTTTGATCTACCCTTTCTGGGGAACTTTTCTTTTGAAAATCTCCTTTGAGACAAGGACATCTATTACGTATAATTTACCAAACAGTAAATTCAGTAGTGATGTCACTCAGGAAAAATCCAAACAGCAACTAGCGCCTAGGTTCATCGAGCTACCCACTTTGCTATGCCAGAAAGCAAGATGTCCATGTGTGGTTGTTTTGCATTGAATGTTTCATGCATTTCTTATTACCTAAAGTAGGTGATCATCAGTTTTCAATGGCTTGTTTTGACCTTATTTGGTGGAAAATGAGGTGCTATTTCTGGCATACTTATGAACCTACTGTTTAGTCCTAAAAGTTTTGCAAGAAAAGGGATAATAAAGTTATTCACTTCCACTGAATATCTTTGTAAATTATGTGCTTAGGGCAGTAACAGCTGCTTCTCGTTATCAAAAAGGCCTCCTACCATGCGTGCTGCTAACACACTGAGCTAAGGTCAAGCTGAGTAGCAGGGGGTTTTTTTCCCCAACAATGCTTAAAGCTTTTAAATAAAACCATATTAGAAATACAGTCAACTCTAGTACCTGATTTTCAAAAGTAAAGTTAGAAGTGCTGTAAGTTTTTTTTTAAATTTTTGTTTCTGATTTGGAATTATTTTTGTTTTCTGTGTTAAAACACTGGGCTGCCTTTACATTTGTAAACTCTGTAGATTTTTCTGAGCAGTTCTTGAAGATTTTATTCATCTCTTGATATACCTTTTTTCACTCTACTCCACGTTTTCTTCACAGAGCAGTATCATAACACAGGCTAATAATAGTTCTGAAAGGTTACATGTTGCTGTTTTTCCTGCAATATGAACATTAGGGTTTTCCCGTTCCGACACAGACGAAGTGCACACTGACCTCTCAGGTCTGGTCCTGGTCAGCAGAGGCTGGTTTCAGAAAAACAGAGGTAGGCATCCTCAGAAAGCAGAGCTGACCCAAAATCATCACAGAGGGGAACAGAGGACCATCATAACTTCCTTCTAAAATCACAGAATCACAGAATCACCGGGTTGGAAGAGACCCATCAGATCATCGAGTCCAACCATTCCCATCAAACACTAAACCATGTCCCTCAGGACCTTGTCTAATTATATTGATGCCAGGACATCTCTTTCGCTGTATGGTTTGAGGAGGGATTAACACCTGCATGAGCTTTCCCTCAACTGTGTCTGCTCGTTAAGAGGCCAGTGATTCATTGGCAATACTATAGGGTTTTCCGTTCTAGGTGAAGTGAAGAGGGTGGTTAGCAAGACGGTAACATTAAATTTCCAGAGGGCAGACTTTGAACTCTTTAGAAGCCTGGTTGGCAAAGTCTCCTGGGAGGCAGTACTCAAGGGCAAGGGAGCCCATGAGGGCTTGGAGCTCTTCAAAAGGGAGATCCTAGCAGCTCAGGAGAAAGCCATCCCT
>WAAB01025585.1:8789-91563 GCA_013389865.1 Piaya cayana | reverse complement strand
CTCCCAGGTGTCAGGGGACAGGACAAGGGGGAATGGCCTCAAGCTCCGCCAGGGGAGGTTTAGGTTAGAGATTAGAAGGAAGTTTTTTACGGAAAGGGTCATTAGGCACTGGAATATGTTGCCCAGGGAGGTGGTTGATTCGCCTTCCCTGGAGGTGTTTAAGTTACGGGTGGACGAGGTCCTGAGGGACATGATTTAGTGTTTTATGGGAGTGGTTGGACTCAATGATCCAGTGGGTCTCTTCCAACCCGGTGATTCTGTGATTCTGTGATTCTGTGATACTATGCAACCAGCTGACATTAAGAATCACACTGCTGACAGAAGGTTCATCCTAAAAGTAATGAAGTCTCCTCTGTGTGGAGGTGGTTCCACCCCCTTTAATTTGAAAATACATGACAACTAAGCAATTCATCTTACTACTTATAGCAGAAATGCAAAGCTCCCTGTACACATAAGAAAGAGAAAATCTGAAGCCGCAATTCTGCTGTGGTTCGTAATTATGAAAAGTCTTTTAGAGGCTAGTAAAGTGTATGTAAGCAAGCAGAGATTCTTTAAAAACTACCAATTAGTACTATGAATAATCCATGATATACTTCTTCCGAGGTCAAAATACATTTAGTATAGATATGGTACACAAGTGTAACAGCATTTTCCCATTTGTTTATAGTTGGATTTCAAGTGGGAGTAAGAAATAACAATTTGTATTGATAAAATGGCAAACAAAACATATAATCCCTAGTCCTCCTTTTATTATTTATATATTTATAGAAAGATTTTTTTTGTTATCTTTCACAGACTTTGCCAATCTGATTTGTAGTTAGGCCTTAGGCCTTCTGATTTTTTTCTCTACACAGCCTCACTTCCCTCCGGTAGTCCACCCAAGAGGCCTGTCCCCTCTTCCAGAGCCCATAAACATTTCTCTTCTTGATGTCACTCACAATCTCACTGTTCAACCAAGCTGGGTTTTCCCCTGCTGGTTTTTTTTCTGGAACATGGGGATGGCTTTCTCCTGAGCTGCTATGATCTCCTTTTTGAAGAGCTCCCAGCCTTCATGGGCTCCCTTACCCTCAAGTACTGTCTCCCATGAGACTTCGCCAACCAGACTTCTGAAGAGTTAGAAGTCTGCCCTCTGGAAATTTAATGTTACTGTCCTGCTAACCACCCCCTTCACGTCACCTAGAACAGAAAACCCTATCATCTCGTGATCACCTAGTCCTCCTCTCAGCCTCCTCTTGTCCAGACTAAACAACCCCAGCTCTCTCAGCCGTTCCTCATAAGGCCTGTTCTCCAGCCCCTTCACCAGCCTTGTTGCTCTTCTCTGGACTCGCTCCAGAGCCTCAACATTCTTCTTGTGGTGAGGGGCCCAGAACTGAACACAATATTCAAGGAGCGGCCTCACCAGTGCTGAATACAGAGGGAGAATAACCTCCCTGGACCTGCTGGTCACACCATTTCTAATACAAGCCTTCTAGCTCATAGAAATGTATTTTCTCAAAGAAATTAGTTTGCCATGTTGTTAAACCTGGAGACTATTCAAATGTGGATAAGCAAATTTTACAATGCTTTTGGATACCTCCTTTCACAGACAATTTATGATTATCAGTTAAACAGATCAGTTTAACTTGCTTTCTTTCTGGTGCAACTACTAAAGAAAACAAATTTAATAGGAAAATCTGGAAGTGTCTGAGGTCAGAATACAAGTTGAACATTTAATATCTTCCAGCTCCTATCATCATGGTAGAAAGAAAATTTCTTCTGGATTAGTTCTAGAAGAACTAATACCTCCACATGTATCTGGCTTCAGATGGAATCTGAATATGGAATTAGACCCACACAAAATAAAGCCACCTGAGACTCATCTTCAGTGAGTTTATTAAGGAAAGCAGCCTTTCAGATTAAATCGCCATTGATGTATTTCATTCTTGGTTAAGTTGCCCTGCACAGACCCTTTTCCCACCTTAGGAGGTAGAGTTTTATTATGATAAGCACAACGCTCTTGCCTCTGGATGCACTCTTTCCATGTGAGAAAGGTAGCAAAACTATTCTTAAATCCTGTTTAGAGATGGGGAGGTTGAAGCTAGGCACTGTTCTTGTCCCATTTATTTGCACCTGAAGAGTGTACACTGGGAATATAGAGATGCTGACTGTGGCAAGTCTCTTCAGAGGAAAAGGAGAGCTTAGAGGAGAGGAAACTGCAGTCTTGCAATGTGTAACTGAGCATCCACAAGTCAAGCACATTTATCTTTAAGATGCCCTGCTGCATATGTCTGTAACAGATGCAACATTTCAAGTAGAATATGGAAATATCACTTGAACACCAAATGATGAGTTAACAGCCAAGGAAATAAAAAGACCAAATGAATCATGAATAAACCACATTCAAACCATATTACCATTGTTTTGTCTAGCAGTCATACAGCTAAATCTCCAGTTTCTCAAGCATTTCTGACCATCCCTGAATTCCACATGACTTAGGGTAATCATTAACAGCCAGAATGGATGAATGTGGCAAAGACAATTGTTGGGGTTTTCAAACTAGTATGTGTCTATAAAAATTCATTCATTTAATTTAAACCATTTTTCTTTCTCAAGAGTACTTAAATTTAAATTAGAGTTTTTCATAAGAAAGAGCCTGTATATGTGAGTTATGTAGATAATAATGTACATATTCCTTCAAAATGGCTAAACTACCATAAAAGTCAGTGCTACATGCATCTAATTTAAGATGTGAATTTATTTTCTGTCTCTACCTGATTTATGAGAAAGAAGAGAATCATTCACCCTATGCATCCCACTTTTCCATCATCTTTTGAACCCACTTCTTTATTTCTATACTGGTTTGCCCATAATGTTTTTTTTTCTCTCATTTTAACTTACTCACATAAGCTCAAGAAGTTTTGTGTTCTAATTGAACTTTTGAGTTCCTTCTGTTCGGGTAGGCTGTGAACTAGGCAAATTGAATACACTCATTTCCACTAAAAAATTCCTGAGCGAACTTCATTTAAAAGGGAAAAACTAAAAAAAATCAGCTTCAGGCAGATGTTAAAATTCCCACTACAACAATTACAAGCACCCTTGATGCAGAAAACAACATGAATTGTCACCACATATATGCTAAATTGGGTAATTCCGAGTATCTGACAACCTGTGCTAGCAACATGATCATTTATGTAGCAAACATGCAACAAATTCTTGGACAAGTATGACTCAGTGGCTGACTTAAATGTAAGACATTTCCAATCTAACTGATACACACAAAATTCTAAGCAAATATAAATACATTTTTCCTTCTTCTTTAAAAGCTTTGATAACAAATTTCTGCATTCACAGTACAGACCTTATGATAGCTTATGTATTACAAATATTTTATTCTCACTATTAGAGCAGATTGCATTAAAATTGCTGAATACAGTGGAACACAGCTCCTTCCATGTCACAAGCACACAGGACTCACAGTGGCACTGCTTCACACAGTCACAACCAGGTTGTGAGTCAAAAAATATATCTCCATGAATTGAATGAAAACCTGAAGATCAAGATGCTGAAACAACCAATACCTAGGCAACACACTGTGGAAACACTACAGAGGTTAAGTGACTGTGGATTGCTGAAGGAGACCACAACCCCAGGGTCCATCATCTTGGCTATGTTTTCAATCACATAATCTGTTTGCCTTTCCTTTCATCCCAAATACCCATAAACAAACTTTTTGCAGATCATAGTTTCACTTAAGAATTCTGACATGACAAAGAAAGAAGAATGAATTCTCCTGTTAAGAAATGTAAAGGAATAACAGGACATTATTTGTCCATGCAGTAACTTTCAGCATTTTCCCTCATTCTCCCTCCAGCTAGCAAAACACCATGGGACTCTCTGAAGTCCCACCATCCACACTTTTTTCAGACTAACCAAAAGGCTGCTATGGAGGCCCACAAGGAAACTTTGCTCTCTGAGGAGATATTCCTTGAGTGAATAGCAATAATTTCAAAAAGAGATGAAACAATAGGTTTCAGACTTATATCTAGCCCCTGTACATTGAAGAAAAGATGGACTTTGTAAGCATGTACATTTATAAGACTGAATTCTGAACTGAAATCAACAGCACTTTTTGTCATGCATCTGTGAATGCAGTTCTGGCTTACTTGTTCAACACAGATACAAAATTAATTTGGTCTCATATTTCCAAACAGAGGAACCTTATATTTTTAGAAGTAGCTTACACAAAGCATATGCCTGTAAAAAGAAATACATATCTGTACCTGAAGAAGTCAACTCATTACTGGATCCCCAAAAGCTAATTCATTAATTTGTGTTTTACACAACCAGCTGGAAACATTACAGTTTTGGCTGTTAGTGAATTCTTTCCTGCTTTCAGTGGTGGAAGTGTTTCATCATTTCTTAATCTGATATTGTAGTTCCCCCATAACAAACTGAGTTACATATTAAATGGGAATCTAATCTTAGCATCAAGATTTGCATTATATGTCTGGCTGTTCCTTAGGCACAATGAACCTTACTTCTGCCCTGTAACAAGAGCCTAGGACTACAGAGTGGTTTGTATTGTTGCACAAGCACTTTTGAACTGCATGTGTTTTAAAATAAGCCTAAATTAGCAGCATCTTGGTATAGAGTAACACGTTACTCAAATCTCTCACTTAGAGGAATCTGTTGGAAAGGTAACAGGAGTCTTTGTTTCAAGGTTCCTTGCAGCAGCAGCATTAGCCCTAAACCTCATCTTATGCTGAGTTCCTAGAAATTTGTCTGCAAGTGGTCTTACATTATGACTGTACCATATGCCTGATCCATCACCACTGAGTTTTCTTAAACATTCAAAATACCCTAAGTACCTTAACTACATACAAATTACTGTTCTGTGGGACCATTTCTGCACTCCTTGGAACAGGTTCCAACACCTTACAAACACTTTATCTACCAATAACATGTTCAGATCTGAAACAGGAACTCCTTGGGGAGTCTCTATAGTGGATTGTCCCTCTAGGATGCTAATAGGCACATTTAGGTACATTAATCAGGCTGGACACAGCAGAAGCTGCCAGAGGACATTTGGTATCATCTTCATTCAATGTACCAATTAGCCATATACTGAATTTGGAAGATGCCCAGAAACACAGTCAGGAAGTTTGGATCAGGTTATTCCATGGTTTCCAAATGTCCAGAAACTCAGCTATGCTGATCATTATTTGGGTCCTGGGACACATGGAATGCTAACACCTCAAGTACATCAGATATGCTTGCAGGCATAGTTCTAATACCCAACTACATCACCGCTAGGACAAATTTAATAATGAAACTCAAGTTTTATAGCTCTTGCCACAGTACAAGTTTGTGATACTAGATGAGATTAAATATTCTTAAACATTAAACCCAGAAAAGGACGTTGAGAACCTGGAGCCCCAAATTCTTCCCCGTGACTGCCATAGAATCATGGTGTTCTCTTGGTCATGTTCATAGTGAATTGGAAATAAAGACAATAATAGAGAGAAGTGATAATTTACTTATGGTTGAGTGCAGTCCTTACAAGAAAACTTTCTGTAGAATCTTTAAAACCTTAGCATTACATGAAGTCACTAAGTATCTATTAGACAAACACACTGCACTAGAAAATCATTCAATTAAAAAATACTGTTGTATGTGAATACAGTTTGATTACTTATAGTGACTATTTTACAGAAGCAATAATTTTGTATAACAAATATATACCTACACTAGCAGTTTTCAGTAGGTAGCAGAGAAAAACCTACATAAATTGAACTTACAAATTGATTTGAGCTAAATCACCATGCATGATAGCCCAAATTATTAGATCAGACAGCTCACACATGGAAATTATTTTTACTGCAGATATCCTACAATCAAACAGGAATGAAGTTTTAATAGTACTTTGCATGATCAAGATACCAATCTCACAGAAATACTGCAGAAATCCCAACAGTGGGAATTAAGTCTTCTCTTCCAAGACCATTGTTTTGCTTTGTTTTAGTTTACTCTCTAAAAAAGAAGGTGGGGAAGGTGCACTTACAGAAAGACCTGGCAATATCACATTAAAAAAAAAAGCTGTTATTCAAGATGCAGTCTCAGTGCTTCATTTTATGTTTGAATACACCCACAGGGTTCATAATGAACATTATGCCTGAAATCAAATTATGGCAGCACACCTGGCATGTCTACAAAATGAGGAATCAAGGATCTTTGCAACAAAAGGTCACCCTCGTGTATTGCAAACGTATTCTGCACTGGACAGCTGGGGGGAAAAAGAGAACACCCCAAAGTGCTGAAGACAGGGTCAGAGAAACTGCAGAAAAATGGACTCACTATCAAGCAGCACTGTTATATTCTTTTCTAGTTTAATACAATAATGAGGTAAGTCTAGTAAGCTGAGTATTTCCATTTAATTTATTTGGGGGCAATATCATGTAAGAGGAAAGGAAATAAAAAACATTTGTCTGCCTAACATAAACACAAAACACATTTAATGTCTTCCTTTCCTCTGAAATGTATTTGATGCAGTAATAACGGAGACGGAAAATACATTTTTTTTTAGGGGTAGGGGAATCACAGCTCTGTGAACTAAGACTCAGCAACATTGCAGGAAAAGCAGGAAGAGAGACATCACAGAAAAGTTGGTCTTAATGTTATACACTTGCTTTCAAAAATATATATCAGAAAGGTATGTAATACTCACTCATGGTTACAACTCTGATTAGTCTTACTAGTACAGTGGCAAATGAAACACTATCTTCCCCAAGTTTTAAGCAATGTCTCTGAAAAACAACTCACATCATCTGGAAAACTCCAGAAAGTCAACATACAGTGTTTGAAATTTTTTTAAACTAAGTGTTGGGAAATATTAAAAAATTTATTTCCAAATCTGCCAAATGAAACAATATCTTTTTCTTCTGGTGACTACTGTAGTTTGAGAATATAGTCAAGTCCAAGAAGTATTCAGTCCTGAGGTAGAAAGGGGATGAATGATCACCCAAAGAAACATCAGCTGCAAGAATAAGAGTAAAAGAACTTCTGTGCAAGGAAAGTTACACAGAAAGTAGCCAAAACACAAAGCAGAATCATAGTTATGGAGCACACACTTGACATTCTACAAATGGCAGCATTTGTGTAATTTTTATGTCATGTGTACTTAAAGGATGCATCATGGGTGTTATAAACAAACACATGTATGTTTATATGTCCATCTGCATATACTCATCCACTAACACAAATATAAGGGGCAGAGTGAAGGAAATGAAGTTTAGCTCTATAAAAGCTAGAAATAGCATCAGGAATATAGACAAAAAGGCACCTTTATGGCACCATATCAGAAAAATTTCTTCAGAAAATCCACTGACTCACATTCTACCACCCTCCTCAAAATTTTCTGCCTGAGTCTAAGAAGGAGACACCAAGAAATCTGAGCTTACTGAGAATTTCAAAGAGCAAGAAAAGAGTAACTTAATTTTTGCTTTCAGAAATACATCAAAACAAGAAGATCCCCAAGCTGGAAATAAGGAGAGTTGATTAAAAAAATTCAGAGCAGAAAGAAAAATGTACGAGACAGACAAAACCACCAATTGAACAAAAATATGAAACTGCAGAAACTGCATATCAAGAGCTAAGTCTTTGAGCTCTATCACCTTTCCCTGCATTTAAACATGCTTATTTTAATGACGTTCTTACAAAATATTAAATATTTTACAAAATCCATTGTTTTGTTAAAGTACTACTCTTACGTACTACATCAATCCTGTTATTTTAGGAACCCCACTACTATGTTGATAATAAGGACATGCCAAATGGACATCCAAAAATAATAAACCGTCTCACCATAGAGTCTGCAATCAAATTACTGTACTGTTCAGTAATAAGATGTTAGTCAGCTGAAGAGTATCATATTACACAAGAACCACAGGGTAAAGGACAGCCTGAAAGGGTTAGAAAATACACTGAAAATTCTTAAACAGGAGGACATGTAAAATCACCTTCATCTTTAAAGCAATTTATTTCTTTGGGAGTCACTATTTTAAAGAGTTTAATTACACTTATGAGTAGCTTTCAGAAATAACTAGCTCCATCATTCACTCTAAAGTTAGATATGAGTCTTTTATAGCAAGTTTCACCTTTTTTCTTGTTATACATAACAAAGTTTCTCATGGAAAGCAATGTATCCATAGGAAATGGAGTGTGATACATGTGTATTTCTAAGGTATTACATAAACATTCATCATTCTTGTTCTAATCGCATGAACAAGAGCAGTTGTCAGTACATGTTGCAGACCTTAAAATATCTGACAACTGTTATGTATGACTAACTGCATGTATCTTGCTGCAATAGGGTGCATCAGAGGATGACCCAAGTCACATCCAGAAGCAGCAGAGACAACTTCACCCAAGATTACTCTTTTCCCCTTAGTTTTCACACCTAGAAAGTGAAATAACCCATAAGCAACAATCCACTTGGAAACCCTTACAAAATCCTCAGACTTTCATGCCACTTCCCCAGCTTACGCAGCGCCCTCCACAAGCTTTGGACAGTCGAGTAGCAAAGACCCACCTCAGCTGTTGACCTGATCCATCTGTGCTGCTGCGGCTGCATAAACCATCAGCCCAGGGCCCTCATCATTCACCACCAGACAGAAACACCAAGATAAACTTTCTTTGCAAAAAAACACTACATATTCTGGAGTTTCCTGTGTTATCTTTCAAAGCCGGATTCAAGCCCTGGCACTTAAATTTAGATTAACTCTCTCACATTTTATTTATTTACTGTTTCCTGAGTTATTATTATAATAAGCCTTCCCCATTTATAGTCTCTCACACACACACCCACACACACCCCCAAACAATTAAAAAACACAACAAAGATCTCTTACAGTTTCTGTAACTGCACCTTCTCTGCACAGTTTCTTTGGACTGCATAAAATGATTAATTATGTGTATATGTATTACAAAAGCTATATGCACATTGCTTTTCCTCTTTGCTACTTTTTCTTTAGTACTCGAGATATAAACTACCATCAAATAAAAACATTAATGTTAAGCACCAGGAACAGGATCTCTGAGGTCCAGCACACACTTACAATGACCAACTCCAAAGACTCTTTTCATCTCCAGATCTTTCTGAGCTGTCTGACTTGGAGAGCGTTAGCATGACATTGACATTGTTTTTACTCCTACCACAGCTCTTGCCCAAAAAATTTGAAACACTTTGGAAATATAATGATTTAACAATTGCCACATCCCTGTGAATTCATTATCTCTTGTGCTCATCTTCCTCTCTTACAAAGAGTTCCAGTTTTAATGGATGCATGGAACCAGAAAACGTGAATCCCAGGTGGGCTGGATCATTGCAGCTGAAAGGATTCTGGCATTTTCAACATGATCATTCTCAAGAAATTACCTACACACAACCAGTATTTACTTGTACAATGCAACTGCAAATTATGTTACAGTCTAATCAATGAAATAGATAATGAAGTCTAGTGAGGGCTAACTTCTACCATCAAGGAGAAACCCCAGCCAATGCCCAGCAACCATGAGTTGGCTGTAAAGTGGGACAAGAATGGTTTTCTCAAAACTCTTCCTCTGTTCTTCAACTGGTCTTTCTCTCCAGCAGTCCCTCAGCCAGCAGCAACTTCCCTCCTCAAGCTGTTCCCCCTCCCTTCTACAAGAACTAGGCAACCCCCAACAATTAAAGACAATCAGAGTCTCCCTGCTCTGTGAAGTATTTCCCTGCTCAGTGAAAACAGTTTTGATCAGTATTAAAGATTACAGTCATCTTCCAGTGCTGGAATAGCTTGGATTGTCATGTATGATTTTATTTCTGAATGAAACCACTGATCAAGGCTGAGGGCAGGGTGAGGCACCCTCTCTAGGTATCACTCTGCAGAAAAGCACTAAATATTCAGAAACATCACAAACAGTGATGTGACATGTTTTTCCCTCCCACATACAAAATTAACAATTACAATAGCCTCCTGTAAAGAAAACCATCCACAGGTATTGCTGCAGGACCAATAGCACCATTATCCTAGATTTAAATATCATGCTCTGCCTTTTCAATCTATATTTACTTGCAGTAAAGAGTGTTGAAGTTTTGCAAGTCCTGATTCTTTTCTTATGTGGCCAATTTCATACCATTTTAATTC
Source organism: Piaya cayana (assembly GCA_013389865.1). Lineage (NCBI taxonomy): Eukaryota > Metazoa > Chordata > Aves > Cuculiformes > Coccyzidae > Piaya > Piaya cayana. Next base: position 81,403 of record WAAB01025585.1, on the reverse strand, counting down.
AAATAGTATCAGTGTAACTCTTCCACATCACCTAAACTGATGACAAGAAAGCACATCACACTGATTTCATAAGAATACAAAGCAAAGCACAGCCCAGCTATTTTTATAATGGTTGAATGAGTTTCACATGCAAACTATTACGACAATATAGACTGCCAGAAGCTCTTGTTAGAATGATATACCGAACTTTGAAGATCTTTGCCACGCTTACAGGCCACTAGAAAGGAAATGTCTCTTTGCCTAAGTTCCTATATAAGTCAATTAAAATACTACTATTGTGAAACTAAAGTTGCTGGGGGACTGGAACCTAAATCCATTCCAGTTTGATACCAGTGCTAGAAATAGATGCCCAGAGCCTGGAGGAGGAGCACAGGTCAGCAGGAGAACACCTGAAGAGAAATACTAAGAATCTCCAGCCAGCAAGACAACTTCACTGGGGCCCAACTCAAGTGCATCTTTGCAAACATATGTAGTACAGGGCATAAACAAGTGGAGTTAGAGACATGCACACACCCTCAGGGCTACGATGTCGTTGTCATGGAGACCTGGTGGGATGGATCCTTTGATTTGAGTGTTGGATGGAGGGATACAGGCTGTTTAAGAAGGGTCAGCATGAGAGACAGGAGAGGTTGTTGCCCTCTGGGTCAATGATTAGTGGAGTTCCACCTGGGGATGGAAAAGGAGCCAACTGAGAGCCTATAGGTCAGGATTAAAGGAAAACTAGGGACAGGTAACATTACAATGGAGATCTGTTACAGGTCACAGTATCAGATAGAGTGAGCAGATGTGCATTCACAAGCCCTGGTCTACATGGGCGACTTCAGCCACTTCAGTATCTGTTGGAGGGACAACATAGCATGGTCCAAGCAATCCAAGAGGCTCTTGTAGTATATTAATGACAACTTCGTTCTCTGAGTAATGGAAGCACCAACAGTGAGAGGTGCTATGCTGGTGGGGAATGTGAAGCTCAAGGGAAACCCTAGCAGCAGTGGCTATGAAATGGAGGAGTTCAAGATACTTAGGGCAGCAAGGAAAACATGCAGCATGCTCCCTACCCTAGACTTTGACCTCTTCAGGCATCTGCTTGGTAGGTTACCATGGGATAAAGCCCTGGAGGGCAAGGGGAGACAAGGAAGCCTATTAATATTCAAGTATCGTCTCCTCCAAGCTCAGCAGTGAGGAAATCAGGCAAAACCACCAGGAGGCCTACATGGATGAGTAAGGGACTCTTGGACAAACTTAAACACAAAAAGGAAACCTACAGAGGTTGAAGCAAAGACCTGGGAGGAATACAGAGAAATTGTCCAAGCACCCAGGGATCAGGTTAGAAAAGCTAAAGCCCAGATAGAATTAAATCTGACCAAGGACAAAAAGGACTACAAAAAATGCTTCTATAGATATGTCAGAGATAAAAGGGAAATTAAGCAGAGGGTAGACCATTTCTGGAACAAAACAGGAGATATGGTTGCCCTGGAGAAGGCTGAGGTTCTCAATGACTTTTTTACCTCAGTCTTCACCCACAAGGGCTCAAACCGTGCTGCCCAAGTCACAGAAGGTAAAGGCAGGACCGAGACATCAAAGAACTGCCCACTGTAGGACAGGATAAGGTTCAAGACCATGGAAAAAACCTGAAGATGCGCAAGTCCATGGATCCTAATGAGATACAACCACAAGTTCTGACAGAACAGACAGGCAAGTTTGCTAAGCCACTATCCACTATATCTGAGAAGTGGCAGCAGTTCAGTGACCTGTTAGAACAAGTACAGAGGAGGGTCACAAAGATGATCAGAGTGCTGGAGCACCTCCCTTATTAGCACAGGCTGAGGGAGTTGGGATTTTTCTGCCCAGAGGAAAAAGAGAAGACTTCAGGGAAACATTACAGCATCCTTCCTGTACTTAAAGGAAGCCTACAGGGAAGCTGGGTAGGGGCACTTTATCAGGCAGTGCAAGGACAGAAATAGGGGGAATCATTTTAAGCTGAAAGAGGAGAGATTGATATTAGATATCAGATACTACATATTAGGAAGAAATTCTTTACAATGAAGGTGTTGAGGCACTGGAACAGGTTGCCCAGAGAAGCGATGGGTGTCCCACCTCTGGAGGTGTTCAAGGCCAGGATGGATGAGGCTTTGAGCAACCTGATCTAGTGGAAGGTGTCCCTGACCATGGCAGGAGGGCTGGAAGCAGATGATCTTTAAGGTCCCTTCAACTCAAAACATTCAATAATTCTATCAGGTTTAACCCCCTGCTGGACCAAAGATTACAGTCCAAGGATGACGCAGCCCCAGATAAAACTTTGCCCTATAATTCTTGAAGCATCACAGGTCCAAACTCTGTCCTCCAGGTCATGACAAATGTCAGTGTCTGTCTTCCTAAAACTGCAAATTTTTAGTAAAAATGAACCGCAACCATAATAAAGGAAATTGCTATTCACACATTCAAACACATATGACCTGTAAAAAATTAGTACTTTTCCCATCCACATGGGCATTCAATTTATAATAGAATTTCTTATACTATACTTGTATAGCTTAAGTTCATTGAGCACTTAAAGGTGCATTGTTACAGAAATTTATGAATCTTCAAAAGCTGTTAGACCTTTTTTTGGACTTGCCTCATTTTTATGAGTGTTAAAGTGCTTTTTAAAGTAGGAATCAGAGGCACTCTACACATTTAATAAATAGATCGCTCCCAAGATTTAATTTATGCTTTGTTACGTAGTACTCCTGGCTTATGAAGTTTTCAGTCTAACACATCTACAGATTTGACAAGTTCCAGGTCAGCAGATCTTTCTCACCCCCTGTAGCACACTTCTGCTTTTCATTCTCATAACAGTTATATCACTACAGTACTGGAATTGCAAATGTCAGAGGGATTATGCTGCGAAGTCCACACATGTCAGTACTGTAACTGATACAAAAAATACACAAACTTGTTAGTTTTGAATTTGAATCAGATAATTCTGCCTGAGGAGAATAAAACACTTGTTGTTCTTCTGAACCTTCAGAAACAGCTGAAAAACATAAGCTGCAGATGTGTAAACTGATGGCAAAACTTCTAACACATGCTCTAAATATTATAATATAGTTTCTCTTTTTTTGCTCAATTTCAAGATCAGCATTGATTAGATAATTATGATCCAGAGATAAATTTGCTGAGAAAGAATATAACTTTAACATAGTTTCAGTACAAAATAGAGTAGCAAATTGCATTCATATCTTTTAAAAATTATTACACGAAACATTGTAAATAACAAAAGGCATTTTCAGGTGAATGCAAGGCTAATGAGGCTGCAGGCAGCTGACAAAAAGATCCTTGATTTTTATACCTTGCATGCTGCATGTGCAAATTCTCTCTATAAAGCCTGTCAATCTGCAGAAAGCAGTTTCTCACAGATGACTTGACAACAGTCTTGCCCATCCTAAAAAAAAGAATAAACTTAAAGATTTAATGGTTTTTTTAAAAATACACTGGTTGGAAGTAAGGTAAAACCCTGTTATTCCAAACATTTTAAGGTTTGTACCTCTGTATGTTTTTTCCCCAACAGATTATAGCTGCATGCATGCAGCCAAGGCAACAAAGTTTCCTCTGGACTACTAGGATATCAGCAGGAGGAGAAGTGTTGCACAAGCCCTAGGAGAGGGAGAACAGCCCTCCTGTTCACCTACTTGAGAGGCAATAGTTCAGAAACCATTATCTCTGCCCCATCTAAATGTCTGCTTTCCCAAGCCATCACCAGTGGGTGTGTCAGGTCAGCAAGTTCAAGGTAGGGTCCCTGTTAAGGCCAGCTTGTCCAACCTTGTCTTCCTTGCAGTCAAACCATTTCTTTGAAAACCTCCAGGCCTCTTAGGCTTATATCAGCAGAAAACTGGCAGTAATTTACATTTCATATCTTCCATCCAGATCTTACCTTCATTATTTCTTGCTTAGCCCAGTATAAATCAGGATTAAAAGTCTTGGAACAGAATTATATAATAATATTAAATCAGTAGAAAACAGGAAGAAGGGACAGTTATTAAACAATAAATGGGTATTCTCAGGTTTTCATAAGAATGGTGCAGTTGCAGGCAGGAGGAGAGAAATCTTAGGCAAAAGGTATATAATTTGTTTTGCTATGCATGAAACATTATCAGTTTCTTTTTTTTTTTAGACTACATTTGCAGAAGGGTTACCGTAGTACACCATTTGTATTACCACATCACTTTCTAGCTTCAGTCAACGCATTTTTTTTCTACCCCTCAATTCAGAAAAGAAAATTCTTACCTGGAGTGCGCAGCAAAATGTGTTCTGGTGTTTTGTTCCCACTAGCCCCCATGGATGCTGCCATGTAGCAGGGATGTCCTTCATGCTGTCTGTAGGTGCCTCCTGCAAAATGATGACATTCATNTGAGTTCAAGTCTGCCTCGTTAAAATAAGTTAAATTCTTGTTACAATGACTTCCTTCCTTAAGCTGGCCAGGATTTGCATACTAGTTTCAGACAAAGAATGGTGTAAGTTCTCAAAGAATATTCATTTAGGTTATCCAATTATGTCTGAAGATTGTCCACACAACATCTCCTGATGTGAGACAGATCCATATTACAAAAGCACATAAACCAGCTGCTGCAAAACCCAATCAGTTCTCACAATCTCAGAAGAACCTTCTTTAAAGACTCCATCCATCTGAGCAGAACAAGTCCTATTCCATTTAGGTTTTCCTGACCTCATCTCACAACACAGCTATCATGAGATAAACATGTACTAGATCTCACCCACAGTCATGAATGGAAAAGTACTCGTACTGTTAAATTTAAAACCAAAGGAAGGTACTTAGGGTCAGGTAATTCTGAAACTTTCCACAGGAACCTAGATAAGTGAGGTCCAGAAACCCACCAGTCTGCCCTTGACTATTTGAATGAGCCTAAAAACCTTTCAATGATGAAATTGACATATGACACACCTCACTTGGATCATTGTACATACAGCTGGTGACCTCATGAAAATTGCACTGTTCCAGATGACCAATCCCCATGGTGCCCAATCAAGTCAGATTTATCCTCAGAATCATTTCTCCAGAAATAGTCCAGCAAATTCATTTGCAAAACTAATAGTCCTGAGACAAAACATGAGGATATGAAAATGAAAATTATTCAGACTTCTACAATCCTCAGGCTTTCAGGAAGGAGTTTAAGCTGCGAACATGTTTTGGGCCCATGACACACTGACTGCCAGTCAGGTCCTGCAGTCTCCACTTCCATCAGATCTACTTCTTTTCATTTCAGTCTCCATTTCTTTTTGCCACATTGGAAGACTGTCTATTTTAAAGGTAAGTATCTCAGCCCGAAGAGTTTCCTAAACTCTAACTTATGCTTTGATGTATGTTTTGATAGTGAAAATCGAACCTTTGGATATCCTATTTAAATAGTGATTTGTAAATGATGGGATGGAACATCAATGACCCTTATCTTCTTGTCCTCAGAGCCGTTGAGATTGACTGGTCAGATATGGCCACACCTTAATGACTCTGAGCTGATCTGATTTCATTCTGCCTGGATATACAATGAGGTTCCAGGAACATGAATAATTGCCACTTGGAATTTGAAAACAATTCTGTGTATAAATTTTCTGTGAAATCACTGCTCAGCAGAAGCACTCTGAGGACAAATCCTGAGCCTTCTCCAGCACTGAATAAAGTGTAACTGGTTAAATTAAACTATTAAGCATAAGTTTCTTTGTTTCACTATCCCACTATTGATTCCAGATACTGATTTGCAAAGCAATTAGAGTAACTTATTCAATGTCAGTAAATACTAGTCTGTTAAACAGAAAGACTCTTTTTTAAAGTCATCTTTGCAGTTCTTTTGCTCCTTGGCATAAAACACATGCGTTCTTTGGTTTTTACTGTATTTGTCTCATTCCCCTTCCCAAGAGTCTTTAAGCACTGTGCAGACATGAATGAATGAATGAATCCTCACATACCTGTCTGAAACATATATTCTATCTTTTTGAAGAAAAGTATGGTTTTATTGAAGTAGCACATTCCATTTTAATTCAAAATCTTCTTTTCCCATTCATGAAAAAAAGGTCATGTTAGAAATAAATAGGTCTCACTAAAGGGAAATCAAATTAACATATATGTTGTCCTGTTATCAGGGATTTTTTGTTGTCTTTTCATTCATTATTGAATACATTTACTCCATTAGGATGGAATTAGTATATGGTTACCTACCACAGTGACCTTTATAATCTGACAAGATGTGTTATTTGCTGTAGAGATGTTTTCATCACCAACTATTACTTTGGTGATTTAAATCACTCTTATCAACTACAAGCCCAGCTGACTTTTTGAGTTCACTAGGTTCCCTTAAAAAGCAATGAAAGTGCAAGGAACAAAAAGTCCTGGCTTAACATGCAGAGGTGGACAAATGACTGGATTTTTCTCTGTGTGAAACAGAAACTGTCATTTCAAAGTCAACTTGATTATTTTAATTTGACTAGATATGATGTGGTTTGTTTTCCAGGTTATTCAATTGTTCCTACATTCTCTTTACTTCTGATTCTAGACGTAACACTGGGCAATAAAGACGCCCATTCCAAAAGTAGGCAATAACAGGTTTTCTTTCAAAACAAAGGCAGAGGAAAGCCTGCTGGCACTTTTGAAAAATGTGAAAACTATTTACATAGAATCGTTCGGTTGCAAAAATGTTTTGAGATTATCAAGCCCAAACTAAACCATATCTTATCACCATCATTGAGCTCAAGGCAATCAAAACCACTCATGAATGAATGAATGAATGAATGACCTCTGGATCCTTCTATTTGTTGTGTGCATTGGTGTAGCTGGGCCATTGATCCTGCAATGCTCCTGAAAGGAAGAGACTTAATTCCTAAGAGACTACTCCCTGTAGTTTCTAAGCCATCAATTTACATCTTTGCTGCCACTTGGTGTGCAATTCCCCATTTCCTCCGAGGTGTCAAACAAATGGCCTTCATTAGCACACCACCCCTCAGACAATGGAGTGCCATTCCCAGGCTTTTTTCTATCAAGCCTGGTTTTATCCCTCTCCCCTTTTACATCTAGTTTAAAACTCTGTTAATGAGCTCTGCTTGCTTCTTGGTAAGCATCCTTTTTCTGCTTGGGGACAAGTGTGCCCTATCTTTTGTCAGCAAGCCTGGTATTGTCCACAAGCCATGGTCAAATCCCCAAAATGCTCCTTGTCAGGTTTGGAGCTAGGTGTTTATTTCTTGACTCTTCCTACTCCTTCCTTCATTGTTCCCTCTAATAGGAATGACAGAGGAGAACACTACCTGTGCACCTGATCTCTTCATCATTCACCTCAAGGCCCTGAAATCTCTTTTAATTGTGCTTAGTTTCTTGTTAAATTTTCAGTACTGCCTACTCCAAAAATCAAGAGGATAATCATGGGCATGACCAGAATCAGAAGGTTTTTTTCCACTTCTTTAATCAAGGCCCCAGAGAGCAGATGACTTCCTCATGTGATTGGTCCAGTCTGCATACAGACTCTTCTGTTCCCTTCAGAAGAGTCCACTATGACAATGACCCATTTTTATTTCTTTATAGAAGCCATTTTGATGGAAGGTTTAGGGTCTCTTAATCTAGTGAATGCCTCAAAGTGGTGACACACATCATCCACATTAGGGCTTGATTCCAGAGCTTCATATCTGTTGTACCAGGGAAACTGGGATGCTGAGGTTGACACAAGGAAACACACCTGCTGCACTAGGCAGGAACCTGCTGACATTCCCCTCTAACTCCTGAATTTCTCTCTTTGGATGAAAGGAGACAATATGGGGAGTCTTCTGTTGCACAAGACATGCCTGCCACTGGATATGGCATTTTGAAAATGTCATACTAGGTTCTTGAATATTTTAAAAAGTTTTCCCATGTTTATTTGAGTTAAAGTTATTTACCATTTTGCTTTTATAGAAAGTTCTACCTATTCTTTCCTTTCATTAAAGGAGAAAAGACATGCACATCTGACACTTCAGTAATACTGAAGGCTGGTTTAAAAAAGAATGCCCCTGATCCTACTGTCATGGTACTCAGCAGTTGCCTCAGGGTCAACCCAAAGAAAGTAAATAATTTGATTTTTGTTTTTTTACCACTTATCTCAAGTCAAAGCTTCTGGTCCCTACACACACCTTACCAGAATACATTTCCATTATTGGAAGAATAAATAGCATTTAGTGTTGCATTCACATCTTGGTTGATACTGTCCTAGTTCAAGTCTACATACTGAATAAATGAAATAAAATATTAATATTCATATCAATTACCTTTTAGTGATTATTTAACAGATTCCAAGTGCTGTTTATTCTTGCACTTTACTGCAGCTCCTAGGATTTTAACAAACTTACAGCAGTGGCTTTCAAATTACACATTGAAGGGCAAAGTAACCTGTTGATTCTGGACAACAAGGTGCCAGAGTGTTTTGGAAAGCAAAGGAATTTATGTTCTGCAATGTAGGTGACAAACATTAATCACAACTTTAAATTTTGGACACTGCACATCCTATTCCAAACAGCAATTTTTACACATCTGAACAGTAACAACATATGAAAATTTACAATAAAGAACATAACAAAGCATTATCCAATGTAATTTTTTTAAAGTGTGATTTCAGACGGATCCTAAGAAATACTTTTAAACAACACAGAATCACAGAATTATGGAAAAGGTCAGGTTGGAAGGGACCTTAAAGGTCATCTAGTTCCAACCCCCTGCCATGGGTAGTGACACCCCCCACCAGACCAGGCTGCCCAAAACTCCTCCAACCTGTCCCTGAACATGTCCAGGGATGGGGCAGTCACAATTTCTCTGGGCAACCTGTGGCAGTGCCTCACTATTGTCATCATAAAAATGTCTCCCTAATAGCTAATTTAAATCTTCTCCCTTCCATTTTAAATCCATTTCCCTTGCTCTGTCACTACATGCTTTTGTAAAAAGTCCCCCTCAGCCTTCTCGTAGGACAGGTACAGGAAGGCCACTATAGGGTGACCACTCCAGGACCATTCACCAATTAAAAATATCCCTGCAATTAAAAATATTCAAAAGGGATGAGCAGAAGAAATCATCCTCATTTACCTAAGAAGGGTTATTTTCTGTTTAATAATAAAGTTATATAAAGTCCCAGGCACTAGGCATAAACTGCCCATTTACTGTTAGCAGGGAAGAGGGAATTATTCTTCTGCACGAGTTATTACAAAGTGCCAGTTTGTTTGAGGAGGGGGAGGGGTATTTTAACCTTTTTGTAGGCATAGGGCACTGTTAACCTTCCTTTCAAGCATATGCTATCCATCATTTTCTAAGCTCCCATTTTAAGAAAGCACTTTGATGAACATATGCTCTGTTTCATGTGTGGTTTTAAGGGCATGAGTTTTGGATTATTAGACCTGCTTGTCTAAACTGAGGCCAGAGACAAGAAACTGAGTCACAAGAACCTTTGAAAACAAGCTGAGATAGCAAATACAGTGTTCTTCACTAACCTCCATTTCCAAATGCAATAATCTAGCCTTAAGTAAACACACTTCCAATCAAAGAAGACAGAAGCATTAACAGAAAAATGAAAAGGCATTGACTTTCCTACAGAGAAACAATATTTTATACACTACAAAGTGAGCTATAAATGCAATGCAGACTTAGCAAATGTACAGTATTGTGAATTATTTAAGTTATAAAATAATGGAAGCCCTATAAAAAATTACTAGATATACCAATGCAAGGTGAAAAGTTATTTTAAAAGTTATTAGACATAGTAGTGCAAAGTAAATCTCACTGTGATAATGGAAAGATTATACTTTTACGAAGAACGAACGCATCTTTTTGTTGTGCTCCATGTATTTTCTAAAGATACTTCTACGTTCTAGTTGTTTAGTTATAAAGGGGTTCCAAAGTGTAAAAAATCCCTACAAAAATTATATACAATTACGCTACTTGAAATCATCTAATATTACACTATAGTAAAAAGAAAAAATCAAGTGCAAATAACTTGCAAAGGATTGTACAATGCTGTCAGGGAAGGAAGGAGTGTTTGGGGTACTAACTCATTACAAAAAAGATCTTGTGGATAGAAGTAGAGTGATTAAAACCTATGAAGAATTCAGTCTAAAATAAAATGCAAAGCATTCTCTGTTCCTACAGGGGAGTGGAATTCCCCCAGTACCTTATAGTCTTCTGCAATTCAGCACACAGAGCATCAGCCTGTCTTCTCTTTTCTGTTTTCCCTCAGCCTGCATGCTGACCCACTGCTCCAGATCCTGTCCAGCTTTTGATCATTCCCCAAATCTGGAATCACAGGATTTGAAAAAAAAATATATTCCTGCTTTGTTAGTAGTTCTTTTCAACCATTTCCTTTTTAATAGATCATTTATTGATCCCAAAGTGATGAAAACTGAATCCAAGTCAAGTAATTTTCACCTATCTCTGTTCCCCTGGTATTATTTACCTCCAGTTTTTCTCATATCATCTGCACTTAACAACTTACTTTCTGTCACGTCCAGGATGTTGGCAAAAGTCTCTGTATCTTCACTAAAACTTTTCCCACAGCTTCACAGCTGTACAGCTTTGCTTACAGTGACTTCAATGTCGTCTACCTAAAGTTTCAATGGCAGATTTAATAAAAATTAGATTATTGCCTGAACTGTTACTTTAGTCTCAAGGAAAATTGTTCCTGTTTTCAACCTACTTCAAAATTGACAAGATATTGCTTTCAAAGTCTTGTGTGTAAGAAGATTGCACAACAGTGAATACCTAATCTTAGGTCCTCTCTTTGACTTTTAAATGCCTCTGGTGGTCTTCCAAACTCAGTGCAATTACTACAGATTTATAACACTTTAAAACAAGACATACAGTTGGTCTGGTAAATCCTGTAACGCATAAATGCTGAAAAATCTCAGAATTGTCACCATTTAAGTAAGAAATGTTAACTTCAGGGCTTCTAGCTGTGCTGAGATAAGTGTGGAGCTATATATATAACAGCTACTGATTTAGGGGTTTGTGCATTAACTCTTTTTAATGTCAGGGACTTACCAATGGAAACAGAAGTAAATGTTGTGGCACTCTGTAAAACAGAAAAAGTAAGTTTTTTGTGCCCTCTGGCTGTAGTCTATATTACATCAAAATTCTTCCACACAGTCATATCAGTGTGTTTGTTGTGTGATCTCTTTCTGCTTAGGGAAGAAAGACTGTCATCAGAGTTTTACCTTGACTTCAAAATTCTTCAATGGGGACAGTCTGTTCCTATCCAAAGCAAAATCTGACCCTTACAATTTGCATTATATTTCTTTACATTTTGGAGACAGTATTGATGCTGTCAATACAAGTGGATGGGAAAAAACTGTTCAAGAACAGTGCCAAGCTCTTCAAGAAAATTCAGCAGATTATAGTATGCAACAGCTTGGATTGGGTATGTGTTAGAACTGCAAACAGGAATTGCTACAAAATGAAAAGCTGAGAGAGCTGTACGTGGTGGTGGGGGAAGTTAGAGTAACCAGCTTATAAAATGTTTTGCAAAATGTGTATTGTACTTAGCTCTACACCACTGTGACAAAACTGTTTCTAGTAGCTGAGCTAGACTTCCTCGTGAAAACTTTCCTATATCACTGTTTCACAGTGTACTTCGTAAATGCAGAGATAGTACTCCTTCATCCTGGGAGCTTGGTTGTGAAATCTGATGGAAATTAAGGTCCCCAGAAAGGTCAAATAATTCTTTGATCCTTTACTTTAAGTGGTATTCCATGTGTGAGTCACAGATACCTAGATTACCTTTGCAGTAATCACCTTTAAAGAATAAGTCTAGTATCTTACTCAAATCTAATTGTTAGGGCCCAAAAGATTCTCCTAAGAAGACAAGGTGGAGTTGCTAGCAGTATAAATGTTTATTAAAAATTGTAAAAATAAATGCAAATAAAAAGCATTAGCCGATCAATCAGCGGTTGCCCCGTGTCAAATTGGAACGACCACGACTTGAGTATTCCAGAGGGTTTTATAGGTACAGCTTCTACAGGTAAACAAAGACTTCAAAAGGCATGCAATTAGCACAAGAATTTTACAAGCCAGATAGCAACATTTAGGCTTGGGGGAGGATTTACGGTCATTCTGGGGAGTTGTTATTCTGAAACCCTCCTTCATTCCTTCTCCTCCCCAGAGCCTGTGGCAGATGGCCCTTACCTTCCAAGGCCTCTGGCCTATGTGCCAGACTAGCTAGTAAGGGGGGGAAGGGCCAGACCAGGCCTGCTACTCACCCTCGAAATAAAAAAAAAACAAGGAAGAAAGAAATAAACAAGGAAGAAAGGTAGCCATGACAGGAGGGACCTGTCAGTAACAACTCAGCTACAGTGGGTGAGACATAAAGCATGATTATGGCTTTCATCATAATGATTCACTCAATCCCTGCTCATTTTGTCTGACGACATAAATGTGTATGTTCAACAGCCTTTTTTAGCTACTCTTTGGGAAGAGTAAAAGGGTTTTTTTGCAGCTGAAGGCTAATGTCTTCATCAGTGTTAGGAACTTGTTGGGAAACAGCAGGAAAAAGAAAAGAGATTATCTGATGTAACTGCTATCTATTTTTTCAAGCATACTTCTTGAAAACAACAGGCAGAACTCGTTCCTCAGCCATTTCAAGAGCTGGCAAAATTATAGGGTTATCATGCTCCTCAAAATGCTACTCTTACAGTCTTCTGCTTGGGAAACCTCATTAATGGTATAAATCTGGGCTCATTAGGGAAGCTCTTTCCAGCAGAAAGCAAAAACACAGAAAAAAGAAGGCAAGTATGGGCTTGGAAGAAAGGAATAAAGGCAGGCTGTCAAGGCTAGATGGTCACTAGCCACCTGTTTTTTAGAATGCAGATTCTTATGTATTCTTCCTGAGCTAAGGATGATAAAGTCCCAGTAGTATCATACTAGAACACAGAATCCCAAGATTTGATAGAAATAGCAGCAACAGTGGCAAAATTTACGTCTTCCCCAACAAACTAGCCTTTGGGTACTGCCACAGCACAGATGTCCACCACATGGGCACACATCGAGCCATAAAACTTGTCCTCAGAGCCAATGAACAGGCCTTACCCAATCTTGTTTACTGGGAAAAGCACAGCTGTCTTCTTTTTTGTAATAGTTAGGAATATGCTATGGTTGATTCAATTGTGCTTCATCTCACACTCTTCTTGTAGTAAAAGCAATCTTGACATAATGCTTGAACAATGTCAGTTCATAATTTTGTCAAGGTTTTGTACTTTTTTCTTGTAATTTTACAAACAATTTGCTTGCAGTAGTTTTTGTCAATGATTTGTTACTCTTGACAGCAGCTTAAAACCTGTTCTTTGAAATTTCCTGGCATTTTCATTTCCTTTAGCCCAGAGAAGACCAGGTTCTGTGAAGGTGTTCTATAAAGCAAAGGGACCATTTGGCAAAACCAGTAAAAACAAGAATTTGCAACAAACTGCTAGCAACAGAAGGAGCTCTTTCAGTAAACATTTTCAATACATTCACAAATTACCAAGCGAAAAAGAGGGGAAAATTGCAGTCAGAGTTATAATGCCCAGGAGAAAATGTTTTGCTTGTTATTTACAGAACAAGGAGGATGTGGCTGAAGCTGTGCTACAGAACCTCTGAAGTTCTTTGCTTTTCTCCCTCAGGTCTGACTTTTATTTTACACGTCATCCAACAATCTGATTGTAAGTATGTAGTTCTTTCAGGCAGCAACTGCTATACTGCTACAACATTTGTTGATACTACCATATTGTGAAGAATTTGCTCTTTTTAGGAAAAAAAAAGGCAAAACAAACAGAAAAACCCAAAACAAAAACAAATGAACNTTTTTAGCTACTCTTTGGGAAGAGTAAAAGGGTTTTTTTGCAGCTGAAGGCTAATGTCTTCATCAGTGTTAGGAACTTGTTGGGAAACAGCAGGAAAAAGAAAAGAGATTATCTGATGTAACTGCTATCTATTTTTTCAAGCATACTTCTTGAAAACAACAGGCAGAACTCGTTCCTCAGCCATTTCAAGAGCTGGCAAAATTATAGGGTTATCATGCTCCTCAAAATGCTACTCTTACAGTCTTCTGCTTGGGAAACCTCATTAATGGTATAAATCTGGGCTCATTAGGGAAGCTCTTTCCAGCAGAAAGCAAAAACACAGAAAAAAGAAGGCAAGTATGGGCTTGGAAGAAAGGAATAAAGGCAGGCTGTCAAGGCTAGATGGTCACTAGCCACCTGTTTTTTAGAATGCAGATTCTTATGTATTCTTCCTGAGCTAAGGATGATAAAGTCCCAGTAGTATCATACTAGAACACAGAATCCCAAGATTTGATAGAAATAGCAGCAACAGTGGCAAAATTTACGTCTTCCCCAACAAACTAGCCTTTGGGTACTGCCACAGCACAGATGTCCACCACATGGGCACACATCGAGCCATAAAACTTGTCCTCAGAGCCAATGAACAGGCCTTACCCAATCTTGTTTACTGGGAAAAGCACAGCTGTCTTCTTTTTTGTAATAGTTAGGAATATGCTATGGTTGATTCAATTGTGCTTCATCTCACACTCTTCTTGTAGTAAAAGCAATCTTGACATAATGCTTGAACAATGTCAGTTCATAATTTTGTCAAGGTTTTGTACTTTTTTCTTGTAATTTTACAAACAATTTGCTTGCAGTAGTTTTTGTCAATGATTTGTTACTCTTGACAGCAGCTTAAAACCTGTTCTTTGAAATTTCCTGGCATTTTCATTTCCTTTAGCCCAGAGAAGACCAGGTTCTGTGAAGGTGTTCTATAAAGCAAAGGGACCATTTGGCAAAACCAGTAAAAACAAGAATTTGCAACAAACTGCTAGCAACAGAAGGAGCTCTTTCAGTAAACATTTTCAATACATTCACAAATTACCAAGCGAAAAAGAGGGGAAAATTGCAGTCAGAGTTATAATGCCCAGGAGAAAATGTTTTGCTTGTTATTTACAGAACAAGGAGGATGTGGCTGAAGCTGTGCTACAGAACCTCTGAAGTTCTTTGCTTTTCTCCCTCAGGTCTGACTTTTATTTTACACGTCATCCAACAATCTGATTGTAAGTATGTAGTTCTTTCAGGCAGCAACTGCTATACTGCTACAACATTTGTTGATACTACCATATTGTGAAGAATTTGCTCTTTTTAGGAAAAAAAAAGGCAAAACAAACAGAAAAACCCAAAACAAAAACAAATGAACAAACAAACAAAAAAACCCAGCAAACTTGATGTCAAATTCTGTTATACTAACCTATCAGCTTGTATGCTTAGTAGATTATATAGAATGTCAGAGACAGTGTAGAGCTCTGTGTAGATATCAAAATTTCAGGCTACACTTTAATCAGAACCAAATACTGCAACACCAGTTGCACGGAAGGATAGAAACCCCACAATTTTCTGGTTAAAATAGGTTGTTCTTCTCATTGATGTCCTGTGCTTTAGGCTTATAAACCAACAGTGATGTCAGTGCCTAAATTATCAAGTGAGAGAAAGCTTTAAAACTCAGCAAGAGACTCTTAGGAAAGCGATATAATTGCCAAACTAAAACCTCCACTCCCACTCTCTCAGCCACAAGACAAGCAGGATGCTTCAACTCACTAGTCAAAAAAGCTTTCAACAGAGAGGCACTCAGAAAAAAAATCACAATACTGTAACATTAGCTTCTGATATCTATTCCCATCTCCAGTCAAAGATCTTATTTCTCTGTGAAGGAGTTGGAACAATAATTTTAATTAGTTTGTCCTTCAGACACAACAGAATAACATTTTTCTAGCATTAAAAAAAAAACCACAACCCATCTAAAATTACCTCTTGTCCACTAAGAAATAATCTGAGCCTACTGAACTGCAGCAAATAAGTCCAGAGTGGGTGTTAAAATTAATATAGGAGAAGAAATGCTGCTCCTAAAATATGAGTATGTACAGTCCAGAGATTAGAGAGTGTGTCCTTTTGGGGGAGAAACCATCAATACTGTTCAGTTATGTTCCCATTTTGTGTCATTTCTGTATCAAGCTTTCCTCTTGGTTAATTTAAACTGTCTGGTTCTAGAGAGATGAAATGCATGCCAGAAGGTTAACTCTTCAACGAAAGAAAAAAATCCAACTCCTCTGATAAAAGCAGAGGCCAAAAAAAAGTTGGCAAATCTATAGGCCAAATTCATCTTTGATGTAACAATAGTCTACTTCACTAATAGAACCACAGGTAAGAATATGAATCATTACTTTAAACATGAGTAAAATGTGTTCTCATTTCACTGATTTACTATTGATTCCACAGCACTTTAGGTACTGGGGAGGTGGAAGAGGGAAATTCAGCATTCTTGATTTCATGATAATATACTTCATTTTCACCATGGTGAACTCAACCATATTTTATGTTTTAAAGATATATTTAGTAATGAACACAGGAACTGGAATGCAACCCCAAATTGTCACACCATGTATTAGAAAAACACTGATCTGGACCCAGTCTTAACATTCACAGCAGCTCACTTCCCAGGAAGAAAATGCTCTGTTTCTGCACAGTCCTCTTGCTAGCACAGGCATAGAGATACTCTGCAGGCAAACAAAAGCCGTAACTGCAAATGCAGGGTAATTGCAAACATAGCAAGGCATGTTCTTATTCACAGAAAATCTGGACTTAAAGTGCCTGGATCCTGTAATTCAGTCAGAAACAATGATGCTGCCAAGAATGAACCTCAGTGCATGGTAATACTGATTAAAAAAAAAACAAAAACAAACCAAACAGTTTAAAAAAGTTAAGCCGTAAGTATAGAGCAGCATTTTATCTAATCAGCTGCTAATGCCTTTGCTGCTCTGACAGGGTTAATCAGACATATATAAAGCTATTTCCTGGTACTCTTGGAAAGCTTCTCTGGTGATGATTCCAACAATATGAAAGGTTTCAATTTTGCAGAGTTTATATTGGCCTAAAGAGTACTGAATTTTATTTTATCATACCCTGTGGAACAGATTCACACAAAGTCTTTTTTAAGATGGTTTAAAGCAAATCTAGCAACCCAGTCTGTCTCTCATCTATGAGCTCTGAAACAAAGATTAATGAAGAATTATGCAATGAAGTAGAAAGAAAAACTTAGAATAAGAACATTTTGTAAAAACAGCACAAGTATTTATTTTGCACATGCTTTACAGGGAATTTTCTGATCAGGGTTGGACAGCTAGGAGCATTGTTAATTCCAAGGAATACTGTACTAAAATGAGCAAGCTGCCCTGGGAAAATGCAACCAGGGAACCACTACCAAGGTCCGGTATCAAAATTGTGAATTACAACAGATGAAGAGTGTGGCACACAGGAAACTCTGGTCATTGGGAAGATGCAATGAGCTTATGCCAAGGTTCCCCAAGCCCAGTCTCAGCTTTACAGCAAGCTCCATGTTCCGGTGGCTAACCTGTTCAAAGTAGTTTAGCACCAGCTTTGGTCTCTCTGTATAGCCAGGACAAGGCAAGCAGGTGTCGGCTGTACTAGAGCAAACAAAGAAAGAGGTCCATGGGATGAGCACAAGGCTGCATGCTCAGCTAATCCAGCACCTCATCCCTTGCCACTTATATTGCCTGAACAGGAAAAATAAGCTGTAATTCTGTACTCAGGAATAAATGGAACCACAAAAGGCATGATGTTGTCACAGATGGCCACTTCTGAAGAGTACCACAACCATTGTTACAATGTAGAGCAGCTTTAGAGCAGCTTTACCATACTTGTAGATCACCCCTTTTGTAGATCATCACTCACCTTATGGTTATCTCTAAAACAAAGTATAAAGATGAACTGATAATCAAGGTCTCACTGCCACACTAGACCCCAAGGTTATATATGTCTAGTGCAATAAACTTAGAAACTCCTACAAATATTTTTTTTAACATCACTGCTTCTTTACACATGCTTCTACTTTTAGGTTAACCCCTAAAAATGTAAGCAGCAATACTGTTGGAAAGAAAGTGAATGATTATCACAACTCCACACTTTTTACACACAGATATAAAGCCAACTCTGTAAGAGCCCTATAGGAAAATACTGCGTGTAGGTTTTTGACCTACAGGCAAATCTCAAATATAACTTTCCAGAAATCTTTTTAAAGCATTTTCTTCTGCATACAATTGAGTCATTAGAGGTTTATTTCTCTTAGTGAACTGCTTAATTGAGAAGCTACACCAAGACATTAATTAGATTAAGTCATTTGCAGGGTAAATTCTATTCCTCATTACTTAGTAAGTCATAAAAAGTTTACAGAGTACTACCTTCATGTTGCTCTATGAAAGGACCTAGGTGCATTATCTGCATGACTAACACTACAAATTCTGGGATGCTATGGAGGTGAATTGTGGGATGCTATGGAGGTAATAGATTGATTGTTTCACCTGTGTCTCTCTTCCTTTAAGGTCAGCATAAGATATGCAAGACAAAAGAGTGAAGACCTTTGTACACGCCTGGCTGCTGTAACATCCATTGCCCTGAAGTGCAGGTATCCTCAATATGTTGTGAGGAAGGCAGTGTAAGGCAATGCCAGGAGCCCTTCATCACTAATGATGGGATGACAGGAGAGCAAGATAATTTCTTCCTCCTTAGTCCTGAGCTCATCCCAATCTCAGCCCCACCATCTGGTACTTCACATTAGCAAATCTGAAGAAGGAAGCATACACTGTAGTGTTTTAGTATATATAGCATCGATAGACATTTAGATCTTACAATGCTCTGGTTCAGCAACTCACCAATTTACTAGTTCAAGACGAGGACCAGCAGAACACTGACTACATAATAGTCTATAGACAGAGCTATAATCCATAAAATATCCTTTAAGAATCAGATTTATTCATTATAAAAGGGCAGGGTCTTTGTATATCTTCCTTAATTCTTGCTACTCTTTCTGACAAAAAGTAAATCTCCCCTTCCATTAATGAGGACAATACCATTGCCTTGCTTATAAATGTTTCTTCAAGGCTGCTCTAAGCACATCATTAAACCGTTTTGATTTGTTGAACTGCAGAATAAAACATGCTGGACTAGATTCCTGCTTTCCAAATCACTCTCAGAAACTGTAGGGATCATAATGCACAGGTGCAATGGGTGATATTTCCTCATGAACAGAGATTTCACAGTCAGGTTCAAGAATTTGAATCCATATCTCCAAACAAATTTGAGCTGCTGTTGACAACCAAATAGAAAGAAATGGTGTTCAAGCACCAAACCTGCAGCTGTAGAGAGGGTGGTCTATACAGAGACGAAAGCTGTCTTTATCCCTCAGTTTTAACAATCTGCTGGAGTTGCTGATCTTCAACCTTGTATAGGTGTCCATGTTTAACTCTTTGAAGTATTGTAAAGACATTTTGCAAGAAGAAGTAATAAGTGAGATGAAGCCCTCTGCCTTTCCAAAGTCTTTAGAAAGAGATATGAAAATGTGGCCTTTTAAACTTTAAATGTCATATTATAAGCCCAGACCAGCACCAAGCTTTCTGAAATGTGAATTATTCCACAAGGAGAGAGAGTCTTTCAGGAATGCAGCCCATCTTCAATTTTTCCCTGTTTCAGCTGCCAGTAAGACATGGGATTATATTTATTTATTTGCTTACTTACCAATTTAACACTCCTTCAAGTTTATACTCACGACTCTCTTGTGTCTCAGGAACATGTAGAAGTTATGGAACAGATTCATCTTCCCAGATTCCTGAGACTGAAATGTCTAAGAATGGGTTTTAGTCTTTTATTTTCTTAAGATCATGCTAGAACTCCACAGTCAACCTTTAGGCTCACATAATATTTTCTGCACATTGAACAGGGGCTCTGCCTGCTAGACATGGACTCCATCATCAAATCAACTTAGAATATATAAGGCAATATATTTAGGCTGTTTGTCATTGTCCTCAATAAAGTGAGAGTCAAAAGAGATAAGTTCTTCTGGGCTTAGGGAATAAGAATTGCTGCTATATAGAAAGTTGACAAGTATTAGTGGTTTAATAGGACTTCTGTTAAATAAATGTGATATTGGACGTTAGGAAAAATTTCTTCACTGAAAGGGTTATCAAGCACTGGCAGAGACTTCCCAGGGAGGTGGTGGAGTCACCATCCCTGAAGGTGTTTAAAAGATGGGTAGATGAAGTTCTTAAGGAATATGATTTAGTAGGTGATGGGTATAGTTGGGTTTGGTGATCTCAAAGATCTTTTCCAACCTAGAAATTCTATGATTCTTTGATTCTATGATTCAGTATTATAGGGTTGCTTTGTTTTCTTTCAATGCAAAAGAATATTAATAAAGTTTTGTGTGAACCAATATCAGACTCTACATATTATTACAATGATCTTCAAACCTGATGTTTTTTCAAGAAAAATGTTTACACTTTTTGAAAATCATGAGTTACAACATGAAAAATATTCATTCTTTCCATATCTAACTCTCTCCAAGAAACGAAAAAGGAAAAAAAAATAATTGAGATGTTATTCTCAAAGAAAACATTTTTTTGCTGAAGTTCTATTACTGCTTTGGAAAATGTTTGCTTTTAACAGTTTGTTCAGTGCAAACATCTCCCCATGGAAACAAAGACTGTTCTAGAATCCCTTGGTATTGCTAAGTAGCTCACAACTGCTACAAAAATGTAGATTATGTGAAAGAAATGCTCGTCTTCTAGTCACAAGCATTAGTTGAATGTTCACAGGAACAGTGATAGGGGAATGTTATGGGTATTCCTGCTTTTTGTCATGAAGGAATGGAAGTATTTGGGCTGTCCTTCTTGAGTCGCTCAAGAGGAAGGTAACCCAAGGGAAATAAATCTGATACAGCAAAGACAGGAATGCAAGAGGTGAAGTAAGCAAAGAAAGAAAATGTAATCCTGCTACTGTTATGGTGTTTTTCAAACAAACATGGGGAGCTTGTCTTCGCCTTAATTCATGATTCCTGTCCCTGCACTGGGAACTCAGTACAGTCCTGTTTTTCTCACCAGCCAGAATGAGAAAGCTCAGGAAGGTCCCAGAGCTACATGGTGTTTCCACAACCCTTCAGGTCTACCTCACACATATCAAATCATGGGGCTGGGCTCACTTCCCCCATTGACTCAGGACTTGATGTACCCTAGATGAGACAACAACTTACAAGCATTCTCCATGCAAATTTTCTTGCATCAGTGAGAGGAAACTTGAAATTATATCTAAAACAATAACAAATAAGCATTTAAAATAATTATCTATAAACTTAATTTAGTATATACCATCAAGCTTAAATACTAGAGTGAAAATACACCTCAAAATTGGAGTCTCATTATATTTATAGTGTGACCTGTACACATGCCAGAGCTCAGAAGTATCTGTACTACAACTCCATTAAAAGGGAAGAGATCAAATATCAAGAAAATATCCTGTCTTGTCAAGTCACGATTTAGATAATGTTACAAAGAACAATTCTACTACTCTCTTCTTGTACAGAAAGGGAAAAGTAATCATATGTTACATTAATTACTTTTATCAATATTATCCTCAACACTTAGCTAAACTCTCTCAGTCAGATGTGTTCTTTTGTTATATGCCTGTTCAGGAAAAGCTGGAAGCAATGAAAATAAGTAGAGGTCTACAAAACATGACCTGCAAGGAAAGAATGAAAAAAAACATGAAGTTGTTCAGTTTAGAGGAGACTGGTGGAAGAAATAGTAATAGTCTTCTAATACAAAGCAGAAAAATGGGTAGAGGAAAATAATCTTTTTTTTTTCTGTTTCCCTGTGGACATGACAAGATGTCATGAACTTTAAGTAAAACAAAGAAGGTCAGCAGGATAAAGCTCTAGACTTATAACAATTCTTCCTTCACTTGGAGGGGGAGACAGAAAAATCTCTAGACCTCTGTCCACAATAAAACAGTTTGTGGGAATGGGAATATTGGAACTTTATCACTGGTGCTGTCAAACCATTAAACCAGGAAACCTCTGTCCCAGCCAAGATGTTCACAAATGGCTCTAGGAGGTAGCACTCATGAGATGGATTTTCCCAGGTGTCATTCCCACGTACAGCCCCAAGATGCCACTTTGGTGGAGACTTTTCCACTGATCTTATTTACAGATTGGCAAAAATCTTGAGCATAATCAGTGCACTTTTGTTGACATTGCAACCCTATTAATTTTAATAAATACTTTGGATAGTGGGGCAGGATCTGTTAAGGATCCCATAATAATGTAGTGTGGTTTTTTACAAAATATTTTCTTCTTACACCAAGAAGAACAGATCATACATGTATATGTACTCACTGTATGCAGAGAATTATCACGTAAGGAGTACAGATGAGAAAAAAACAAGGACGGAACATACTGAAGTATATATTCCATACAATGTTGCTACATTCCAGCACAGCCCATGTGAGAATTCTGCCCTTCTTTAGTTATGTGCAGCACTGATTACTCTTTAGAAATAAGTGTGTATAGGCAGTAAATAGGTCTATTCAAAAAGAGGGCTGTAGCAAGTATGAGACACTTTTCTGCATTATTTATCTAAACCTTGAGTAAAGGTACTCTGCAGAACTCATTTGAATGCTTTCGTGGATTGCAATTTTGCAAGCTGTTTTTAACTGACCCACCCACCCCGCAACATTGTTCTTCCCCAGTCACCTGAGTCAACCACCGTCTTTGCAGCATAACAGCCTCAAACAGTGAAGGGTGACCACAAGAGACCCAACTACACAGCTCTCTCCAGATTCTGGCCCTTCCAGCAGTGTGCAGGTGCAACAAGGGAAAGCATCAGCAATTTACTTTCAAACCAGGCAAGGGGCTGCCAGCCAAAAAGAAAACAAAATCCTTCCTTCCCTTGAAATGTGAGTGCTTCTGGCATTCTGGAGCTCAGCTGCATTCCGTCAAACATAGACTACGTGACTCCCAAACAAAAGCAGTTTGAACCAACAAACAGAAAACAGTTATTGCTTGCTGGTAGGTGGGAAAAATGTCTTCACTGCTGTTTATTCTGCTTACTTTACCATGTTTTTTTCATTTCTATTTTATTAGCAAATGCACAAAACCTGCTTGGAGGAGGATTTGCTCTGAAATGCATCTTTAAGAACCACTTCTTGTTCAGGATCTATGCTAAAGCTGTCCTACTCCAAAAGTTGTTTTATCAGGGAGGTATATAATCTTAAATCATATGGCCCTTCCTGCTACAGCATCAGAAGACATTATAATGTATAGACGACCAGACACAGAAAAAAAAAAATCTCATCTAATAACATTAGTATTTTAGGTGGTTTTATCTTCCTTATTCAGAGAGATAAAATAGAATTTCACAATCAAAAAAGCTGAAAAAATATATTTTCCCAGTAAGTAGAAACATATGTATTGTTCACTACTCTTTTAACTTCAGCCATATTTCCCCCCATGTTGCATTTTTAAACAAAAACAATGACCTAAAAAGGTAGGTTCAAGTCCCAAAACAGAATGTCTCATCAATTTTACATTTTCTCTCCCCCAAAACATTTCATGCAGTGAGATTCATCTAAGCTGAACTACTCCCAACAGAAAATCTTGGTTTCCATGTGTCAGTGAAGTTTCCTAAATCTACTGCTGCTTTACCGCAGTAGACAACACTCCACCCTAGTCATCAACACAGAGTAATGAACAGGTCAGGCTCTACCCCCTCCAAATCCTATTGCAGCATTTCTGAAACATCTGTGCAGACAGGAAGCAAGACGAGTGAACACAGCTGTTAAGAGAAGTTGTGTTTGCCTCTTCTTGCTCACACCACATTCATACCAAATCTCAAAACAGGCTGTCGGATCGACAAGACACTTTATTCCTTGCTTATGTTGCCCTTCTCTGGGGAAAGGATGCTGACTGAGACATGGACACCAGGATTAGAAAGACTGTTGAGTGATTAAAAACACCTTAATGGAGGAAAGTGTATATTTTATACTCATACAGACTGTAATAAAGTGTTAATTTCAGTAAAGCTGGAACAACTTGAATGGATAAGGATTATTCATCATACTTTACAAAGGACAGGGATTGACAGGTAGCAGACAGATTTTATTTCTTTATTTTAACATTATCTTCATTGTCAATGACAGAGCTTACGTATTTCCCATAGTTAAAAGCTGTGGTCTGCAGAGAAACATAACAATTAAAGTTGGACAGAGATTCTTCAACATAATTTTTTTTCTGTTAGAAAGATATCAATTCCATTAAATCAAGCCATTCCCACAGTACTTTTTGATTCTGTCAAACAATTAAAAGGAAACCAGTTGGCTGGTTCCCTGCCTCTTTGCCTTCTTGCCCAGTAGCCCATCTTCAGGCTGCCAGAGAACCAGGACCCAAATGACATCTCCACTCTGCTCACAAGGACACCAAGGCTCAAGAGATTTGCAGCCTAATTTGCTGTCCTTTTCTCACCACACTTACATATCTGGGTCCTGTCCTGACTGAAGGTTCAGCATCAATTTTGTTTTGAAAACACATGGAAGGACAGATTCTGTCCGTGAGGTATTTTAAATATTTCTTCCAACACAGAGCTAATTTATTACCATTATTTTTTAGAGTTTCCCACAGAGCAAACAGTTTAAATGCCATCTGACACTGCATTATAGCAAGTCTCTACCAGATGCAGTCATCACTGATTTTATATTGGGGAAAGTACATGCATTGGATTTATAAGAAGCAGATGACATCACATTTGCCAAAGCCTCCAAGTGACCTGAAAAAGGTAGGAGATGGCTAGCGTCATAGCATCATAGAATCATCAGGTTGGAAAAGACCCTCCGGATCATCAAGTGCAACTATTCCTATCAAACACTCAAGCATTCCCCTCAGCACCTCATCTACCCATCCCTTAAACCCCTCCAGGGAAGGTGAATTAATCCCCTCCCTGGGCAGCCTGTTCCAGTACCCAATGACCCTTTCTGTAAAAATTTTTTTTCATAAAGTTCAGCCTAAACCTCCCCTGGCAGAACTTGAGGTAATTCCCTCTCATCCTGTCCCCTGTCACTTGGGAAAATGTCACTGAGGGAAACACACAAGGACCTGTACAATCAAAGTCTAACTAAGCAGGATTCCTTATTAATACACACTGAGTTAGCAAAGATGATACAACCATCTTAGAACAGCAAGAAAAAGAAAAAAGTAAACCGAAAGACCACCATCTTGGTCAAATTCCAGTGCTTGCTTCAGGATCTTCAAAGAGAGATCCCACAACACCTGAGCAAAAGCTGGAATGAAATCTGAGCAAGTGGTAACATTTTATCAGACACTCTAGAGCCCCTCAAAGGTAACAAAAAGCAGAAATACATGTATGGTTTCCCTGTATTCTAGCTGTAGTAGTTATTGGGTAGTAAATGGTGGGGTAATTACAAAGAGTAAATGGGATTCACTACTGGAAAAGTTTGTTACATCACCTAAATCAGACTTTAAATTATACACATGCTGCTAAAGGAGAGCAGGAGTCAGGGCTACTACATGACCACAAGAACACCTCAAGTAAGCCTTTTGCCCTTACCATTCAGGCTCAGGAATATTTATTATCATTAGTATCCTTTCACCTTGAAAAAAAAATGAGAGAGAGGAATCTTCATAAGAGAAAGGACTCGTCATTCAAGGTCATGCGAAGCCACACAAGCAACACTTCTAGGAAGCTCAATATGTCACTAATGTATATTCCCAGCCTACAAAATCTTCAGCAAGCCATCTCAGCTGCAAATATCAGTATTATGGAACAACATGGCTAAAGGCACCTCTTTGAATGACTAAAGCCAAGGTAACAAAGTGCAACTCTGACTCAGTAACTACTAAACATATAATCAAACATGGTTGTACTGAATAAACCATTGACAGACTTAGAGAACAAATTGCCTTAAATCTGAGGCCACAAGAAAGGCAGAGTTCAGAAATTACTGTGTTGAAAAGGAAGCCTGTGAATTAATCATGTAAGCATACTAAAACATTAATAGTTTTGAACACTGAAGGTGAAAGAACATTTGTTCTCCAAAGGTCAGTCTTCCAGCCCAGGGAGGAATTTTAAAAAACACATGTTGGAAATTTTGCCTCAGTATTTGTGTTATTTCACCCCTGGGCATCGTTTGCAGTGTAAAGCAATTAGCCTGGTAGCCAATGAGCATCTTGGTGTTGAAACCCTCCAGGAAAAGTCAGCCTTACTTGAAGTAACAATACCTTACTGCTAAGCCCAGGTTCTCATGAATAAGTATGCAGTCTTTATTTTAAAAAAAACCATTTAAACAATTTTTCAGGCTAGAAACTGAATAAGTCAGACTACTATAAAAACTACAGATCCACTGCCAGCAGAAGAAAGTCACCTATAACTGTGAACCTCAAAGCCATCACCACTGGAAGGAGGTAAAAATTAATGACACTATTGTTTTAACGGGTTGAGATCAGTGTGAGTGCATGTCTGGAAAAGAAGCCACTGACCAACTTTTCTGAAACAGACAGCCTATGTGAACAGAGGATCCTATGCCTGGCTATGATTTTATGAGGATTTCTGTAAAGGAAATATGACTGGAACCACTGTGACAAAAGACAAAGTGAAATAATGAAAGAGAAGATCTGATTGCCATCCAACTACATTTTACTATTTCCTTAACTGTCAATTTAAAAGTTAATGTAAAATGGGTTTGGCCTTTTTTTCCTCATTTAGCTTTATATAATTGAGGCAATAGTAATCTCCTTGGAATTTGGTGCCTCTCCAATGTTTATCACACCATTTATCATCCAGATTTCCAGCTTGCAGAGATATATAATATGAAGCACAACTGTTAAATCAATTTACTCTGCTGGCAAGAAATTCTATCTATCATATGTGAAAGGAGTTCAGTGGCTGATTTGTTCAAATGGTTAGATTAGTTACTTAATATGATGAAAAGGCAAAAAGAGTTTTTTTATGCTGTATGTTTCTAAAGCAAATGCGTAATAGACCTGTGCTGAAAGTTATTTTTATGACCAATATGCTGTACTATTGTGAAGTGTGTTTTTTCTAAATATATGCCTCATGTGCTTGGTTTTCTGACTCCATAGTGAAGTGAAGCATCCTTTAGCCATTGTTAATGGACAGGTTTTGATTCCCCTTTTTTAAGAAAAAATCTCTTGAGAATCCATAAAATAATATACACTAAGAGCATGGCTGGTCCATGTTGAGTTTTATACTCTCCCTACTTCTAGAAGATCCCTTGAAGATTTTCCTGAAGAAGCTGGATGTGCATGCTGTTTAGGCATATCAATATATGTGAATTACTTACATATGTGAACATAAGAAATAATTTAGTGACTCTCAGAAACCTACTGCAGTCATCACATAAAGTATTCAGAACTTAGTTCATACAGCAACTCATCTGTGTAAAAGAACATAATCTTCCTGTGTTTCTCACGAGGAAATATGAGTGAGTGCAAATACATCTTAGAAATTTTGTGGGACTAACACACCACTAGAAGATGAAACACAAATCTTATTCATATTACAATGATCTGCCATGTGCCCTAAAGCTCTGCCAGATCATTAGTTATGGACTCTAACGATTACAGACAACATACTTGGACAGACTTAGGACAGGATTGGCAACACTAAACAATAAAGTAAGGCTCAAAATCTGAGTTATTTAAACTCAAATACACATAGCACATAATCTCAAATCTCATTATCAAAATGAAAAGAAAGAAAAACCAGTGACCTAACCATTCATCAGTGACATGGAAGTAGGTGAGGCAGAAACAAGGACTTTAAGAAGTTCACCAACTCAGTTTTCCACCACAGATAAATTCTACACTGGTTCCACAAATCCATCTAGTCTTCATGTGTCTTTACAATCAGTCTCACCATCTGCCTGCCAGCCACCTATGGTGTGTGAACGCAAGTTAAATTCAACACTGGAAGACATCAAAAACTAGGAAATATAAACCTGAGATTTTAAGGAGTGTGACAGGGAAGAGGGTTTGCCTCAGTTTTGAGCCAAATCAACACGGACGTCAGGGGATGGGAGGTTCAGCAGAGACTGGTAGAGATGTCAGTTGGACCTGGGGCTCCACATGGACTAAGAGCTTATTGCAGTGTGCAGCACACATCATATAACCAAGAAAAAAAATAGAGTAGCTTAGCTTCTAGCCTAATGATCTAGGAAAAAGATGCAACAGTACAGCTATGCGTGAAGCAAGACCTTGGCCTACTAATACCTGAAATTGTGCAAATGTCAGGCTGAGATGAACAATTAATAGGATCATTCAAAGGCTGGATTCTGTTTGTAGCCTTCTTTTCTAAGCACCTTCAACCAAATTAAGAGCTTTAGAGCTAATAAGTTGCTTTGTGTACTTGAGTTCTGGTTGTTTCAAGGCATTCACAAAGTGAAGTGATTTACTGGTATCAAAATCTCAGTCTGAGCCTATTCTCCCTAAGCTGAGAAGTATCTATGTTTCTACTCCCTCGCTACATGACATGGAAGAGGAATTGAAAGAAGTAACCAAATTTCTACATAGTAGAAACACAAGGTAAGAGAGAATCCCTTTTAAGAATGACAGGAAAAAAGGGTAGTGTATTGTAACCATTCAGTAATAAAACTGTCAAAACATCGGAAAGTAGGTCATACCTGCAATTTCTCTCACCATACCCATTAGCTACTAAACCTTCCAACACTTCGCAGCACAACCACAATTCCCACCTTATTATAACAAAGGTTATAGTGGGGATTACAAAAATTTAGGAACCACACGGCATGTTTTACATAACAGCAGATGCATTTGAACTCTGAATCTACCATTTTTACTAATGTAGTTATCAAATAGTCACCTCTGTAACAAAACACTTCATGATAACTACAATGAGCAGCTAAGGGGAATGAATTATACCATCAGGAAATTAGGAATAATCACTGTGGAGTCAGAAGAACCAGAACTAACTATGGGATAGTAAACCTGCTAAAAAAAGTTCCTCAGACAACTATTTGACACTAGGGCTTTCTATGCCTGAAGGAGAGGAACAGGATAACTGCATGAATTTGAAGCAAAGAAAATATGGTTGAACTATTAGGTACATTTTTCTCACAATCTAGCTAGGATAATAATGCATCAATAAAGAGACTGTGCAAGCCTCATTACCACACTTGAGGGGATCAATGAAAGGTGGTGCCTCTGTGCAGAGGAAGACACTAAGAGGTATCTTCAGTTCTCTTCTACTTGTGTGTTTCTCTGACCAAAGAATACTAAAGGCAAGGAGTTTTGTTTTACATTGGTGGGATTCATGCCATGAAACTTGGGTCATCCAGTTCAGCTTTTTCCTTCCTTTTAGGATTCAGCAGCTCCTGACAGATCACAGGATGCAGCACACCTCCAATTTGCTAATGCTGATCTGTTCTCAGATATGTACCCTTAGTCTTCACTATCAACTAAAGGCTTGAAATTAGCTCTCAGAGAGTTAAAAAGCAGTAGGCAACTCCAACTCTGCAAATACCTAGGTTTTAATTTTGTTTTTTTCAAGGGAAGGGAAATGTCATGAGGTTAGAAGGGAAGCTGTTGCCTAAAGGTAGTCAGTGACAAATATGACACTTGAAGTTATCCTGAACTGTTCTTGCAATCCTCATTTTGGTGTTTAATGTCTAATGGAAAAGAGAGAGAGAAAAAAATGATGATTGCACAACACCTCTTCTATGCTGTTATACATATTCTCTTAGATTTGTTTTAGAAAATTAATGCAAGTGTATAAATGTAAACTAGAACTTTCAGAGGTATTTTTTATTAAATTAAAATCAAGGTTGCAAAAGATAATGGGGAAAAATAAAAGGTATGGGGAAATTGTGTAAATGATGTATTAGGAGTAGAAAGGTGAACAATGAGAACAATACAGTTTTATAAAATGAAGTGCAAAAAATCATACTGAGAGTAGAGTCTATAAGTACCCTTCTTGATCCCGTGAATTGTTAACCTTGGCAGCAAGCAACTAACGTGCTGCAAATTGGATTTCAACCAAGTAAAATAATAGGTAGAGTGTCAATCAAACCCTACATGCTAATAATGCTGAACAAAATACTGAGAGAGACATACAAACATAATCTAACATTATGTAAGCTACTTTTTTTTCTTTTTTACTTTATTTTCAGGCAAATTTAATGTTTATGACTGTTTCCAGATTTATGACTGCAGACTGAAGTTTTCTGGCTTTCCCATATAGATACAGACAAAGCATCTACCATTTAGCTAATCAACATGTTATATTCACCTAGGCAGCTGGAAAACCCAACATAAAGAGCTGGCCCAAAGGCCAAAAAGTCAAAAGTCCTGTGTTCATTGAAATCATTTTGCTCCATCTGCATTCCCGGCTTAGGAACAGTAGAATGAACATGAGATTCATTATTGGAAAACAAACTCTGTAGCTTACAATGTCTTAGAGATGAAACAGATGCTATAGTTTGTCAAGAAAAAAATTAAAACTTTGGATTTCAATATATTGGCATGAAGAACAAAAAGCAGCATACAGCACTGGGATTTTACCTGATAATTAATGACTGGAGGAAAGTAAAATGTTGAAATCACAGATGTTCACAAGATGATTCTGTCTTCAGAATTAACAGTAATTGATCTGTAAAATTTAATGGAAGTTTTGGTCCAACCATGAAATGAGAAAGATAATTGATGAACAATACTACCATTTAAAGTACACCTTCAATAACTGTTCAGATCAGGAAGAAACCAGATGGAAGTTGTGAAAGGAAAAAAAAGTCAGGCCCAAAAAGTGATAAAGGAAACAGAAGCACCATAACACTCCTTTCTGGCAAAAGAAATGCACATTCACCTCCCATCTGCAGATGGCACACTGCTATGAGCCATCGTCCTTCATCAAAACAAAAGGGACAGAGGAGACAGAAGTGAAAAGGGAATGCTAATGGCATGAGTTAAGAAAATTAAACTGTGTATCAACACAAATATGAATAATGCTTATAACAGTGAGGAAACATAAATAAGACCCAAAGAAAATACCAAGAAAACACTAACTATGAGATAGGAAACAATCCACAGAACCACTGTACATGCAACACTTCCAGTTAAAGGAAATAGGACTTTCCTACAACTGCTCTTATAGGTAGGGTAATGATAAACTTAACTAGATGCTGAAGGCTAAGGATTGATGTACTGTCACAACCCGGACCCATAAACCACACACTTGCATCCAGCCCTAACAGGGGCGGAAAGTGGATTCGTTTGTCTGTGTGGCAATCCAGAGGCCAATAAGGTCACTCCCAGCGTGAATATCAAAGCAGTATTTATTTCTGGCTCCAGCAAGCATTAACACACCAAGATACCGGGGTGCACAACAAAGACACGGCAGGGAGCAACCACCCAAAGTTACAGAAATGAATCCCCAAAACCAACCCAGGTCCCTCAGATCCCGTACGGGGTGCACAACAAAGACACGGCAGGGAGCAACCACCCAAAGTTACAGAAATGAATCCCCAAAACCAACCCAGGTCCCTCAGATCCCGTACAACATGCACACCATAAGGTAATGGGGGAGAAAGAGAAAGAAAGAGAAGGAAAAAAATCACCACATCAAAGGCACCAGATGATTTCGGGAACATGTGGTCCAGATAAACACAGTCTGACTTCATATGTACTAATTTGGAAAGGTCACAACCAAGGAAAAGAGGATACTCCAGATAGTTAAATATATGAATGAAACAAGACAAATTCTCAAACTATTAAAAGACAAAAGATCATACATAATGAAATTACAGTGCACCTGTCAAGAATCTGAAAATGTCAGTTTGTGTTGTGTTGTAGAATTACAGAGCACATTTATTTATCTCCTTTTTAAGATATTCAATAATTTCTGAAATCCATTCATTCAGCAGGATATCATTTACATTTACATCCTGCAAACACTGCTAGCTAGAAATATTTCCCTGGTACATAACATTGTGGAACTCCTCAGGTAGACTTTGGTTTTGAACCATGAATGGCACTGTCAAAAGCAATAAACGGTTCCACAGCTCAGCCACAATCCTGTATGTAATAGCAAATTCTACTTCCACGCTACATACTTAGCTTTGTTTGACTCTAATGTAAACAATCAGTGCATGTAAACTCATTGTTCGATTAGCTGTAGAGCCTGAAAACTGCAGCAGTAGACTATTATTACAATGATTATGCAGAGCATCATGGAAATTATCTTCCTTTTGATACAGACCCTCTCCTCTGTGCTTCAAAGAATGCAAAATTGCTGAACCTAGGAAGGTAAATAATCTTAAAGTAGAAATGACAGCCAGTTCTTTGAAAGAAGAGACAGCTAGTTTCAGCACACTGCTAATCTTTGTGATTTCATATTACAGCTTTCATTTAAAGCACACTATAAAATAGGCACCTGAAGAATTATTAAATAAATTATTCCTTTAAAAAATAATTTACACTGATTCAGTAGAACATTTCTTCTACAGTATTTCAGAGGAGAGAAGCCAAACTAACCTCATTATGGATAAAATTAAGTGAGGAACTTAAACCCATATTTAGGACTCAAAAAAAAAATGTGTGATGGTAACCTCCAAATAACCCCTGACATAAATGCAAACCTTAGTCTCAGCTGCTTTAATAGCTCCATAACTACAGAACAGCTAAGTTTTCCTCCTGGAGTTTCATGATGATGTTCATTTATTCTGAGGAAATAAGAAAGACATCTACAATGACATCATCATTTTCTCAGTGCCGTATTCTTTGGAGAGTGTCTTAGCATCTCTAGCTAGATGTAAAAAAACTCTGTCAATGCTCATTAGATAGAAACAAATGTAGTGACTTCAGTGTATGTGTTGTTTGTTATGTTTCTCAAAGAATAACCACCAAATGCAAAACCAGCACAAGCAAAGAATAATCTGAAGAGGGAAAACTTGTATCTTCAGTGTCCTCAGAGAAGTCAAAAAACTCAGGCAGGCAGTGGCCAGCACATCATTTGTCTTGTAGCACATTAATCAGCAGCTGCCAGATCTTTCACTTTAATAAGTTAGTGAACTGAATTGTCTTTTAGTAGTTCATTCCATTCCATTCCATATTTAATGCTGAATGTGATAATAAAAACTCTCCTATTTTTTGTCAGTTTATTTTTAAAATTATCTGATTTATGAATCTTATTGGCCCTTTCCATACTCCAGATGTCCCCATGCTCTCCACATCCAGGTAAAAAGAAAATAACACAGGTCAGCAAGCTGCTGATAAAGAGCTGCTGGGTATGGTGGGGCAAGCAGATGCAAAGGCTGAAAGCAAATTCCTGCACTGGTAGCAGGGACATAGTTTTCATCATCATCAGGGAATGAGACAAAGGGCGTGGGAGACACTGTACAGAAGGGACTTTCTGGCCCTGGTGACTGGAAGAAGGGCAACATTCAGCCCATTTGTAAAAAGAGTACAAAAGGATGGGAGACAATGTGATTTGAGAGCAGCACTGCAGAGAAGGATTTGGGCATGCTAGTTGATGAGAAGCTCAACATGAGCCAGCAAAACATGCTCACAGCCCAGAAGGCCAACTGTATCTTGAGCTGCATCAAAAGAGGCATGACCAGCAGACCCGAGGATGTGATTTTGCCCTCATTAGATCCCATCTGGAAGTATTGTGTCCAGTTCTGGAATCCTTTTAAGAAGGATGTGGAACTGTTGGAACAGGTCAAGAGGAGGTCCACAAAGATGATTAGGGGGCTGGAGAACCTCTCCTATAAGGTCAGGCTGAGAGAGTTGGGGTTGTTCAGTCTGGAGAAGAGAAGGCTGCAGGGAGACATTATAGCAGCCTTCCAGTACCTGAATGGGGCTACAAGAAAGCCAGGGAGGGACTATTTACAAGGGCATGTAGTGATAGGATGAGGAGGAATGGCTATAAATTGGAGATGGGAAGATTTAGACTAGATTTTAGGAAGAAATTCTTCACAATGTGGGTTGTGAGGCACAGGAATGGTTTGCCCAGGTGTTAGCATCGGCATGGCAATAAACACACAACACTCCAGGAAGTTGGTGCTTTATTTGGAGGGAGGGGCAGGGATCAAGTGACAGTTCCCAAATCTGATCCCCCCTGACCGTTACAACGTAACCGCAATATATTCTCACAAGGTTTCACAATCTAATGTATATTCAACAGGTTACATCATTGCCTAATGCATACATATGTTTCGATGACTTCATCGGTGAATTACGACATCAGCCCTTTCTGCACCTGCTCGCCTCCTTCTGGTGGTCTTTGGGATGAAGCTTATACCCTACTCATACTCTGCCTCAAAGGAAATAGAGTCCCTTTTGCCATGAACTTTTCACCTTTCTCTTCCTGGGCAGTGTCCAACGTGAATTCATTGCCAGTTTTCTCCTATTCCTACGTAATTAATNGCCTCCTCCCTCCATGGAGGTGCTCAAGGTCAGGTTGGATGGGGCCTTGGGCAGCCTGATCTAGTGGGAGGTGTCCCTGCCATGGCAGGGCGGTTGGAACTAGATGATCTTTAAGGTCTCTTCCAACCCAAACCATTCTATGATTCTAAGATTCTGAGATTCCTTGGCCCAGTCTCCATAACCAGCATTGTCTACAGTACATGCTTTGAGAGGGTTGAATAGAATCCTCCTTCCATTAGTGAATCTGCCCTGTCTCTAGAAGCTAATTTTCTGGGGACATCTAAAGCTGGAAACCACATCCACTGCACAAAAGAGGGTGTTTTCACAGGATTTGGGTATTTCTTAAGGTCAGTTACGCTATTTTTTAGGCTCTGCACCTCTCAGCATTAAGTACCAAAGTTCATGGGCATAGTGCAACCTTCTCCATCAGAGATGTCCACCAAGCAGTCCACAGAAAGTTCCTCCTGTGCCCTGCTTTTCCTCCGCAAAATCAATTATTTCATGGGCCTCTCACATTTCTCATTTCAAACAGCCAGCTAAAATGTCCTTTTCAGATGGCATCAGGATTATGTTACCACTGCCTGCCTACGCAGGGCTGCCTCTAGAAATGTGATCAAGAAGCTCACGGTTCACTATGCACGTGTTTTAATTGTTATAGCAATTTGATACACACTTTCTTTCAACAAGGGGAAAACTCTTTTACCACTTAATGATAATCACAAAATTAGTTGCTCACTGCACAGTTGTGTAGAGTACTGTTAGGAAAGGTAGGGGTTTCTGTAGAAGCCAACATCATGCCTAAATAAAGTTCTCCCAGCAGGGCAGAGAGAGCAAGACAATGGGGAACCTAAGACCAAGTAAACAATCACTAGAGAACAAAGTACATGGTTGTGTGTAGCCTTGAGAGGGAGACAAAATCCAGAACTAAAGAACAAAGCTAAGGTTTGGATCTCTGAGCAATGCAATTAGCTGCTTCTACTTGGTTAGAGAATTGGGATTTGGAGATAAACCTGACTGCTGGCTTTCTTGGCGCTCTCAGCTGACCATCTAATCCAAAAGACATAAATATACTTGTGCTTTACAACTGAAAAAGCATATTGAAGTATAACTTTTTCTGGATGCTGTTTTCAATAAATAAGGCCAGATTTGAACAGTGTAACTGACATCTTCATAAAGAGCAGGTAGGAAGTCTATGTCTTTGCCTAGAATTCTGGCAAGCAAAACTAAACCCATTTCATAAATGTCAGTATAAAGTCAACTTCCCCATTCCCAAAATCTGAATCTAAGAGAAATTTATTGAGAAAGAAAAGCAGAAGAATATATTGCAACAGCCAACAACAAATAAATTAGCAACGTGTTATGCAAGAATCCCATGCCCCAGAGAATACTCATAATAGTCCTAGCCCTCATCCTCCTCCTGCCTCTGTGAAGACTAAAGAGATAATGCATTCTAGCACTTGTTCTGTCCTCAAAGTTCCTCCAGACAGCTTTATTCTGCATGTTACCTCCAAGCTGCCATCACGTAACGCCAGGGGCTTCTGTAGAAGCCAGCATAGTGCCTGAATAAAGCTCTCCCAGCAGGGAAGAGAAAGAAGATGGCAAGAGGCAGAATTCCACTGGGGTCTCCTGCCCACAGACAGACACTTCTAGCAGGACCCATTCCTCTCTCAACTCACACATCCAAATTTAGTTTGATCAGGATGACCACTCACCTTAAAAGCATAGGTGCTATATTCCCACACCTTCAAATAGTCCTGTGTTTTAACTTCTTTACTTCAAGGTGTTGCAAAGCTAAAATCAAACCTAGAAAACCCAGAAAAACTGCCCCTTTCCACTCCATGAGATTATTCTTTCCTCTTATTCCACTACAAGAAATATTGAGTTCCCCTTCCTCTACAGCTTCAGGTACCAGGAGTTACATTAAAAAGTAATGACAACAAATATAATACCAGGTATGTTTTGAAATATTTCTAATCTGTATTGGTCAGAAACTGAAACTTTTCAATATATTCATGAAAAGCAAAAAATATTTGCCTTGGAAAAGCATATGCAAAGCCTGGGTGTGCTTTGCTACCCTTTCCATGCTACCTTTTTCTTCTCCATCCCTGCATAAGGGCTTGTACATGGTAGAGACACCTATGGCACTTTGCAGTCATACAGCCTACAACAGAGGAGAATAACCCTCTTAAGACTAAAAGCCTGTTTGGAAATTAAGAAAACAGTGCAGGGATAAGAGCCAAACATCTCCCCTCCTCCCTCAATAACCTCCTAATACTCCATGAGCAGAGTTGTCTCTTCCCACAACCCGCCTTCATGGGCCTAGATCAGTAGCCCTGCATCCCGAGGTGAGGGTCTCCCCTACACATTCATCTCCACCACATCCTTAAGAACTCACAAAGCTGCTGCAGCCCCACACCCAGGGTGTACCAACTCATAGCAGAGCAAGGGCACAACCCCAGCCTGCTGGCCACAGTAGATCTGATAACTTGGCCCCATAACACCTCCATGTTATAAGACTAGCTGTTATTATCACATGTGCACCATGGTATCTGATGCCAGGCAACCAAAACCACCTAACCCTGCATGGTGGGTCAAAATGATGGTGAGATATCTGTTTCACTCTCTGTCCTTCTGATCTCTCAGAGGAGGGGCAGTGCTCTGGTGAGCAGGCTAGACAGATGCAGAACAAGCTGCCTTCCAATGGTCTGCAAGCTCTGTTGCCTGATGGAGCACTCTAAACCACCTCCAGTGTTGCTCTCAGTCTCATGGGAAACAGTACAGGTAGCCACATGTTCTTTCATGTCACAATGTCCCTTTCTGTTCTGCCCCCATATTTCACTTGTCAGCATCATAGACGGTGACAAACACCTTCCCAGTGTAAATTACAGAGCTGCTACACTGTCATGAGCATCAACACATCAGGAAACTCATGCCCTGATCTCAGCAGACATTTCTCAGTCTGCAAGGACTGAGAACATGCTCTCACTCCTTCATTTGCATGCTCTGTTTCCATGGATGCTAAATTCTGCCTGCATCAGTGCACAGACTCACTGCATAACTTGCAGAAAGCTACCTGTGGTTAAAATCAAAGAGGCAGCAAGTCTTGAAGGTAGCTTTTGTTTCTCTTCACTCTGCCAGCAATGTGTTCCTCTGCAGGGGCGTGTCACAGCACAGTATCTGGCCTTTTGGAACCAATACATCTGCAGGTTCAGGCCTAACTGAAGGACATCCGGACAATGGCTGACTGCCACTGGCAGAGCTCTTATTTACATACAGATGTCTGCACAGGTACTCCACCAGGGATGGGACAACAGATTGCAGAGCCCATTTCTTTGCTATGCTTTACCTTGACGCACTTGCACCTTTAGCCATCTCTCTCTCCAACCTCTCTCTTTGCATCATAGGCTTAATCTCACAGTCTTGTCCTTCAGCAGCTTCTACGATTTCTTTAAAAATTATTCTACACGACATGCAGAGATAAGTTTCAGTGTTGCTTCAGAGACAAGCTTAAACCGAAGACATGTCACATTATGTGAACTCCATTCTCTGCTTAATGCCATAAAATTTTATTTGTATCTTTTGTGTCTTTCTATCTTTATCTATATCTTTGGTTAAGACAAGATGAAATCTCTTGATGGCACTACAAATCACTACTTTCCTGTTCAGTTCTCTCCAATATAGCTTCTCTCTATTTTGCACATATCTGTTAACAGAATGTGTGCTTTGTTTCCTTACTACATTTTCCTACTAATACGTATAACTTCTTTTCCAGATACTTGGTTGTTCCTTTCATTGTCTTTTTATAAATATTTAATCTTAACTCCACAAGAGATTATTCTCTTTAATCAATATCTGCTAACATTTCCCGGAGTTCATCAATTTTCACCATTTACATTTTATACTCTGAAATTACATTTTAGTTTTCTTTTTTTTCCCTTTCCTCTACCATTTTACCTTGTTATATGAAAGGAATCCTCATTATTTTTACCTTTTTTTTGTCATTTAAGGGGGTGTGTGTGTGAGAGAAATAAGGATGTATTCACAGAGAATAAAGCTAAGTTTCCAGCTACCTCCCAAAACAAAGTTTTATTGAATGTGACCTGTGGAACCAGAAAGATCAGCAGATTAGACAGTAGTTCAAGGTTCAAAATGGGAGGCTTATAAACTTCTCCTCTTGACATTCAAATGAATGTATTGCTCAACTTTTCTTGTGAAAAAAACAGTAAAAGGGAAAGAACAATGGGGCAAAGTAATTATGTCAACTATTCTTTCCAAGCAGTATTACAATGAATTTGTCTTCTGTAGTTCTTGTGACTCATTTTTGGGCCATTTCAACCAGAAAGGTGCTGACCCACACCAAAAGAATGAGCAGTCAGAAACGGAAAAAAGTCAGACCCTTTTTTACGGAAAGGGTCATTAGGCACTGGAATATGCTGCCCAGGGAGGTGGTTGATTCGCCTTCCCTGGAGGTGTTTAAGTTACGGGTGGACGAGGTCCTGAGGGACATGGTTTATTGTTTTGTGGGAGTGGTTGGTCTCGATGATCCGGTGGGTCTCTTCCAACCCGGTGATTCTGTGATTCTGTGAAACAATAATAAACATATTACAATTCAGGTAATTACTTGGGAAAGCATGTTTTTACTTAGAAGCAAAATTTTGCCCACTTATAATCTCCTTTAACAACAAAAAAAAAAAGCAAACAAACAGGAAGTGTGTGACAAGTGTCCAAGTGACAGAAAACATGTTCAAATCCTAAGCTGAAATTTACCAAATATACAAAATAATTAGGTACCCAAACGTTGCTGAATTCATTGTTTTCTAAAATACCAAGCCAGGATGACAACAGCAATCTGTGTATGTCACTTAAAAAAAAATTATTACTAAAATATTCCTACAACACTACTTCCTAGACCAGGTAAGTACCTTGATGCATTTGACATGGAATTATGGTATTACTAGAAAGTGTAAATAACAAAAAAAATTGGGAAGACAGGTGATAAATCTGCAGGGGCTCCTGAGCTTAGGAAGCACTACATGTACCACAGCATTGCAAGTCAAGCAGAAGATACACACGGAAATGGCCAGTAATGTCTAGCACAGGATATTATGCTATTCACTCCCTCTTTGTGCACCAACCATCCAACTGCTCATGACAGTTGAACTAGCTGAGGCAAGTGGGTATCTCAGAAGTAGGGTTTCCTGACCATTAGTGTAGCCCTATCACCACTCTGTCTGAATGGCTGCCCAGACATAATATTGATTAAAACATTTTCTGATATTAAAACATTAAGGGGAGAGCAGTAAAGGTGGTAAAAATGGCAAAATTCATCCTGGCTTATGATAGGTATCAGAAGAGAAGCAGCATTTTTCTGTAACCAGCAGGATTTGGCACATCAAATTCTATCTCATCCAGTTATTGGGGAACTTTTAAAAGAACCTTCTAGAGTGACAGCCTGTTAGCGATAAATCCCATCTAAGTTATATGGACCTAGGTTTTAAGTACCTATTGCCAATTGACTCACCTGTGTTCTGCACGGAGGGTTATCATCCCTGTTTATCAATTATTTGGGTTAGCAAGCGTCACCCTCTTTAGGATTTTGTTTTAACAGGTCAGTATCAAATCAGGGAATTCTGTACTGGTTGTATTGCGGCTTAGGGGCTAGTGCTCGAGAAAGAAGGAAAACTGAACAAGAATCAAAATAATGGTGTAGAATGCAATGTTACCAGGAACAAAGTGCTTGCAAATTCAAGTTATAACACTCTAATATCCTTTTACAAACCTCTTTCTGACTTGGATCACTCATGCACACTGCAAGCCTATCAGTCCATCAGAGACACCCTCCATTATAAATAACTTCCTACTTCAAAGACTAACAAATTACTTTGATTCACTTTTAAAGTCAGTGTTTTCAATTCTCCAGCATTTTTGCCTGATGGGAAATCATCAGATAGCTAAGAACACCTTGCCTGCATTTACAACTGTTACTTCTGCAAAGAGGCATTAGCCCCTTTGCCCTCTAAGATACAAGTATCATTAGCATCCACATCAAACAACCTCACAGTAAAACAGCAGTACAAACTGTGTTCATGCCCGTATTTTTCCAGGAAGAGCTCAGATTCAGAATGGTACTTTCTTTCTTCTCATCCATCATACAGTTCATCAAATCAATGAAAAATCACAACGAGGAGACCTTTGTAATCAACAGAAGTGTCAAAAAAGCAAAGTAACTGACTATTAATCACATCTCTTTGATAATCCTGACCCTACTAAACCATAACATCTGTCCTGTGCTTTTTGTGGCTGAAAGCCAAAGCTAGGATCAGGAAACAACTATTTCACTGGTCAGATGTTAACATAGCAGAGCCTGTTGACTTTATAATAGTCCTCTGAGCTCAGAGAATTTAATTGAACTGTCTTTTATTTGGCTTGGTCTCATTTATTAATATTACCAGAGTGAGTAACTCATATGATCAGACACACACTTAACAGAGCCGTGTCTAGACAGACCCAGAAGTGCCTACTTCTCTTTTCCATAATTAAGCAAAATCTGGAGCTTAGGGCTAGTAAAGGTGGAATAGATGCTTGAATTCAGACTAAAAACATTCCCATCAGTTACTGTCAAGGTAGACACGTGAAACATCAATTACTGAACAGCAGCAGGCAAGGGCTTTTCACTGTGGACCAGATGGTAAAAACTGGTGGCACTTATTCCAGATTAATTATTAGGCAGAGAGAGAAATTATTATATGAGAAGTGGTAACACCAGAAAAAAAAACCCATGTTAATTAGTACAGCACTTGAAAACTGAATTGGTTAGTAACTAGTAAATCCACTGAAAGTGACAAAGTCACCTACTGCACAGACAAGATTTAGTTGTCAGAGAAGTTCAAAATATAAACACTCAAAACCTTCTAAAAATATTTTCTTTGTTGTTATAAAGATACAACTTTAAAATTCTAATCCTGGCACATACTTTGAACTACAGATGGTCAAATATCATCATGGACATATATAGCCTATTGCCACAGACATATGCTTTGCTCTTAGGCTCAATACCAATCCCAGACTTAAACAGCAACATATATGAAGTTGGACTCACCATTCCAGTCCTTGTGCACTTAAATTCCTCCACAACAACTATGCAAGGGAATTAGTTGTGATTCTTTTTTCACTTGCATTAAATTATATTTCTGATAACACTTTCATTAGTGATTTTTATTTCTGCAAAACTTCAGATCAAAAGTAATGGCAGAATTACATGGACTGGTGCACCATCATCTCTAGTACTTGACTTGGTAATACTGCTGTCCACAATCTTCGTGTGTTCAACTTCCAGCTCTTCCTTCTCCTATGCAGAATCCGTCCTTGTAATACTCTTAGCATTACTGGCATTTTACTTTGCATAAACTGTGCTTTGAGCAAATAACATAGAGAAGATAGTAGCAGCTGTAATAGGCTTAATTAAGTTGATCAAGAAAGTCAAAAGTAAGTGAACAAATGTGGGAAAGAAGCTGAGTCACAGCCAAAATTGGTATCTCTTGTAGTATTCACCTCATTCCAGTAAAGCTGTGTACAAACCAGTGTGCCTGCTAAACTGAACTGTCTTGTTAATCAAAGGAAAAGGGTAGGCAGTTGCCCCATAGGCAACTCCTCCTACCCATCTTCCAGGAGGTGAATTGCCTCTGTCTCCATTGGCAATCAAGGAGTCTGGGTAAGTAAGTGACATTCTTACCTTGCCTGTAAGATGGCTAAACTTCAGACATTAGATATGCATGCTTAAACAGAAAAACCTGCTCTGTGTGAACCTTAGCTTTACCACAAGCTTAAAAGGACAGAAAGCAAGTCATCTTCTCAAATGTAAACAGGCTCACTACTGTGTATGTTGAACATTTTCATTCATTTCACATGGAATTTAGTCATTCA
The DNA here is from genome assembly GCA_013389865.1 of Piaya cayana. Lineage (NCBI taxonomy): Eukaryota > Metazoa > Chordata > Aves > Cuculiformes > Coccyzidae > Piaya > Piaya cayana. The sequence goes on along the minus strand of WAAB01025585.1, from coordinate 39,171 downwards.
TACCTGAACATAATGTGCCTGTTAGAGTAAACAGGAGATTTGAGATAACAAACATGTCTAGAAAACACTTGAAACAGTGCCAGCTGTTTCATCCTTGCTCCCTAATATGTGCTGCTTAAATTTCCCTGAGTATACCTTCCTTTGTTTGTCAGAAGAATTTGTCTGATTTTCTTGCCTGTTTTTTAATTCAATAAACTTTAGTAAATCATTTAAATAATGCAGACATAACCCTGAAATAGGTATTATTTGGAACAGAGGCAGAAGTACACACCTGGGAAGCTTGTATTGTCAATATAAACACCATGACTCAGGTACAGCTGACAATGTACTTCCCATATGGTGTTAATTCCCAGACCACAATTACTCTCCTGAATCAGTTATCCACTATTAAATATGCAAAACATTTAAGCATGTGATTAATTCAAAGCATTCATGGCTGGTGAATGTTAAGCATTCTCCTGGGCCTTCATTGGATGACAAGGTTATTCATTTAAGTGAGAAAAAAAACTCTAGCTGTTCTGCAGCCTATTGCTTTGTGATTTGATTCTTCCCTCTAAGTACAGGAGAAAAAAAACACAAAAACACACACACACTGGCAACAAATAGGCTGCATGCAATATTTGGGTCTACATTTCAATGCAGAATTCTCTCAAAATCCAGCAAAGTGAATGGCCACACAGATACCACACATAATGCAGGAGAAAAAAAGAATCAGTTACCAAATAATTCAGTCCACACTTCAAAAAGTATTTTAATATCTCATTTTATATTACAATACTGTTTTCTGTAGACACTTACAAACTGATAATTTTCATGATGTTTTCTAGCTATTTAAGGTCCTAAAGGATCCAAAAGAAATCAGACTTTGCAAGGTGATCATTATTTTTATTTAAAACAATAGAGTTAAGAGCTTTTTTCCTTCCTGCTTCAGTTATATTCAGGTCAATGTACAGTATCCACTGTGGGACATCTGAATAAAGAACAGTACAGAAAGAAAATGCATATCAGAAGAGTATTTAGATTAAATATGAAGTATGCAAGGCCACAGTTCATGCAATCTGTCAGCATCCAGTATGACAACTCTCAGGCACAATACTCAGGTGTGCACCTTACTTGTCACCACTCCCACAGCTCACCAATGTGTCATCAAAAGCTGTCTGGCATCAGAGTGGAAATAAGAAGGCAACTGAGCTCTTTTCTGGTTTGGGGTTTTTTTTTCTCTTTTTCCATTTTTTTTCTTTTGTTTTTTTTTCAGCCAAGACAAGTTATAATTATCCTGATGCACATCACTGTAATTCATCATAGGCTTTTGTTCACCCTGAGCATGCAACATTGTTGAGGGAATATAAATAGAACTGGACTCTGAATTCCTCATAAACTCAGACTGAGAGAGGGGGATCTGGGCTGTAATAACACCCACAAAACATCTCTAGTCACATTGAAGCCTCCCATTTTGAAATTACTGGAGTGCAATTAATTGAAAGAAAATCAGCTCAGCAAAATGAATTGCTTTAAACAAACCAAGATATTTTTTCTAGCATTGGCCTATACAGAAAAAAATACAGCATGTCTGTCTGACTCACAATAGAAGGAAGCATTGGAACACTGAAGACTATTATGAGGTAGAACCATCTCCTGGCTACCTGTAGCAGGGATAGTGATTTTAGGACAGTAGAGGAAGCAGTAGAGCTGGAAAGAGCATGAATGCCTGCTACACAAAGAACATAGAAGGGCAGGAGGGCTCTTGTGAAATCATAATGCATAGCCTATGCAATTCATCTTTGCATAGAGCATATTTTAATGAGAACAGATCTTTAACCAAAACTGTCTTTACAATCAACCTGATAATTTTCCTTTTTTCTTCCTCCCATGCCATCCCTTTGAGTAAGAATGTATAAGCGCATATGAGCTAAAGTTAGGAATACCCTGTTTCCATCCTGTACTTTGAACTAACACCTCCTAAACAACTTGAGTATGGAAGGAAGATGTTTTTGCACACAGTCCTGCAAGGCTGATTCACCCCTAGATGGGTTAGAAAAATCCCATGCCTTCCCACTGGTCTGTCACACTGAGCTGGACCACAGGCAGTTGCAGGTACTGTTCATGGGGGCTGCAGGCTTTTCCCTTTACTATTGGAAAAGCTGAGGAATAGGAACACCAGGAGCATATGGCCCCTCCCACACTATTTTTGTTCAGCATGGTTCCATTAATTTCAGAGGGCATGCTCTGATTTATAGCATTGTAAGCAAAGAGGCAGTCCTTGGGCCAGTCATTCAGAAGAGAAGTATATTTCAGTGGTACACTAAGTCCTTGAAGTATTGCAAGTGAGGCATTTCCTTACAAGGAAACCTGCCTGGAATCAATCTGCCCTTAAGTAGGTGGTTCTTCCTTTTGAAAAGACTCCTTTAATAACGAACTTCTGGCACTTGAAGTGGCTTTCCGCAATATACAGCTTTGTATGTCTGATGGATCCTTTCAATACATAATTTAAATGCTAATGGACAATCAAAATGAATAGAAAAGCTTTAAACTCTGCAGCTCCTAATTCACATCCATTTCCTCAAAGTCAACCCTCTTGACAGCTGCCTCAGCTGGCAACAAAACATACATAAATACTGACACAGTTGAGTTTGGGGTATCTTTGTTAATATTTATATAGCCTGCCACAGGGTGATTCAGCAGCACAGCTGTTTGCAGACGATAACTCTCTGCCTCCAGTCACAATGGTACAGTTTTATTTCATAGGGGAATATGTATAATCATAAGCATGACATGACTGTCCTGTCTGGTTTATTGGTCTGCATATCTCCAAGGACCATTTTGACATTCCAGATACATTGTGTGTTCAAAAAATTCTTCAGAGACTACTGGATTTCAGAGCTCACATAATATTTTTTAACATTTCCAATACACTTATTACTGGGAAGCAATAGTCATAATGCCTGACCATTAGACAGTGACAAGTGAGTGTCAGTGTCCACATGTATATAGGCATGCAGACAGGTAAATGAATAGTTAAATAGACACGTACATATATACTCATAGAGATACTTAAGAAAAACTCATTTCAAGAAAGTGTAATTCGTGAGTGATTAGTAGCATGTAGCAGCAAATAGACTTAGAAAACAGATTTGTTTTTCTTCCCCTCTCCCTCATAGAAGTCAAGACCTGTTGAACATCTGTTAACCAACAGCGAGGCCAAGTCTTCCTTTTTCACACAGGTGTATTTGCAGAAGTTGGAAAAAGCATGGGTATGAAAAACTCAAATGAAAATCTGGCTCCAGGTCTGAATTTTCTTCAGAGGTTTCCATCTTTTATTATCAGCCAGGTAGTTTTACCAGCCACATTCAATGCAGATAAGATGGCATAAAAAGACTCTGCTTGAATGATTCTGGAGGGCAAAAAGAAGCAAATTTGACATCCCACCACAAGGCTGGTCCACAGCACACTATCACAAGCCTTTTGTTCTGTGCATAGTCCCACCAATTCCACTTTAGATGCCAAAGGACTGGTTACATGAACAAAATTCTCCACAAATGATCCCAGAATCTGTCTTCTTATTTCTGAAAAATGGGGGGGGAGGTGTGTGGAAGAAACTATTAATCTGTGGCCACACTGAAAAGTTACTTTGAAGTGGAGCTCAGCTGAAGGTGTACCCTAGTGATAATTCACTTACATAGGCACAGTGAGTCTGGTGTGTTACTTACACATATTGTCTTTTCAGACACTGACATTTCTTCTTTTTACTCAATAAATCTTCATCTTCAACTCATCTTCTGAGTTGAACTGAGGATTTTCTTCTAAATGACAGAACTGGCAATGATATACTTCAACATAACTGGATTATAAAACTGTCAGCCCCAGCTATATTCCCCAATCTCTATCCTCATCAATAGTGGCTGGCTGAGGAAATTCCAGCCTGCAAACCAGTCTACTATTAAGTAGGTTTTGGCAAGCAAGTAGGTTTTTGGAAGGAAGGAGAAGAGAGTGAACCTCTGTGTGTTTATAGTCCAAATCTATTTGTTCCCTTGTATAGCCAGCTGCCACTGCTAAGAACACCACTGCTAAGAACATCACTGCTTCATTGTGGTCAAACTGGAGGCACGGACCACGGTAATCTGAGCTTGAAATCATTAATTACCTTCCATGACATAAATCACATTTTTATGTGTCTTGGAGGCCTGCACATTGGGTGAACACTGATGTATCATTAATCATCACTGGATAGGCTTTGATTTAGTCACATATCACCACCTTGTCTAATGGGCAATCAGTTTTGACTGTCAAAGTCAACTGTACTACTGTTTTATTTTCTTCTTCTAATTGCACATGAATAAAAGAAATCTGTTATATAATAGAAAAGCATCCCTTTAACTAACTCACAGTGAACGAGTCCTAGTTCTGTAATAAAACCACAGCTACAAACAGCTTACAGAACTCAATCCACACTTGAAAACATCAGTTACACAAGCTAAAACATTAGGGGGACTGGGGAAGTAGGGGCGGAAGAGGGAAGTGGAGACACAAGAATGGCCCATCATATGTAGCCATATGTATATTCATCCCAGTGCAAATCAGTAAATGAGTATGCACGACAGATTGACTGCACTGTAAACACATCTGTTCAGTGACTACAATCCATAAAAGACTTCAAAACAAAGCAGGAAACAATATTCAAGCTGTTGAACTTAAAAATTATTATTAGATGAACTAGAATTAGTACATTTTTCCATTGAAGTAAAAATCCTACTGATTTCCCAAAGAGTACAAGGAAGCAAAAGACCTCAGTAATGTACAAAGTCCCAGAAATTGTCTTACTATGAGGAACTGACAAGCATCAAATACTTAAAAAGAAGATTTACAATATGTTACATACAACCAGGATAGGTGATTTGCTGAGAAAAAGTCTCTTATTAAATATAAAACATTAGATATTTATTTTAAATGTCAAGAGAATTTATTGTCTTGTCAGAATCATCTGGCTCCTAATATTCTTTTTACAGGAGTGACTTTTGACTTTTTCTGTAGTGGCAGTGAGTCCACAGGCAGGACATTCTGGATAAAGTATTTTTATGTGTGTGTGCATGCAGTTAAAATCTGGCCATGTTAAACCTCATGCCATTGGACTCTGCCCAGCGGTCAGTCATAGCACTATTGACCTCTGGAGTGTCTACCTTAACCTCCTGCTCCAAGAGTGACTATTACCAGCAACAGAGGGGGTCAAAAGTGGCTTTGACCACTGACTTCTTGACAATCTCCATTTCACGTCTTCTCTTGATTACATAATACCATGTTGCAATAACCTCTTGGAGAAGAAAGCCTTCCTGAAGCCCAGCCCAAGCTGCAAATGCATCAGGTAGCTACAACAATGGGGAGCTACAGGTGTCATGGGTCTCTGCAGAAATAATGTTTTCATGTCAGCTCTCCCAGGGGTTTCTGGACATCTATTGACAGATGAGTGATTATCTTCTGGCTGGAGCTGACACAAAGCCAGCAACAGGTTGGGCAGCTGCCTTGATAACCCCTGTCTTTGCTGTGGATGTTAGCAATGAGAGAAGTTGGGCTCATAATTGCAGTGTCTCCAAATGTTACATCACTGCAACTTCCAATATAATTTCTTCCTCCATCAACAAGAAGCATAAGTTTCTATGCTAAAAGACTCAGAGCAGCTACAAAAACAAAATACTGACAAGTAAAAACACTAAAATATATGTGTAACCACATAGAGGGATTTTCCCATGAAAACTGAAGTAGAAAAATAAATCTGGAAAAGAGTTTGGAAGAACACTAATGTGATTCTTTTTCTTCTCCCTCACCCCTTCTTTCTGATGACAAGACATTTTCCAGAGGATTCAACCATGTGATAGGTCTCTAGGCAAGATTCTCAAATAGAATAGTCACTGGAGACTCAGGGGGAAGAAAGAGAAAAAAAAATAGAGCAAGAAAACAAAAACTTCTAAAACTGAGTAGCNAAAAAAAAAAAAAAGCCTTTAGTTCCTGAAGCCTAGCAGGAACAGTGTTCATACATTTCTTACTCCCTGTAGTTAGATTAGCATGACAGATCTGTCTGTTTTGCCAGCCCTCTTGGCTTCACAGCAGATGCATAGATGACTAATTTCTGTTCTGCCTTCTGCTGCTTTACAATCCTGCATGTCCTAAACCCACGCCTTTTAATCACCTCCAACTTTCTGAAGGGAAAAAAAAATGCTGTTCAATCTGTTTGGCTAAGTAAAATGTGTCTAGTCCAACAAGATGCATCTCTAAAGCCACCAGTGACCACCCAGCAATTTCAGCTGCTGTCTGTGGTTTGGTGAGACCACTAATCTTCTCAGACATGTGATCTTGTTTCAATAGTTTCAGCAATGTCACAGAGCTGTACACAGGGACAAATGTTTTTCTTTGTGACATTTGTGGTATATTGTTCTTACTAATACTATGTAGGATACAGTTTTCAATGCCCTAAATGCCATGGATTTCAGTACTTCCCTTAAAGGCCCATTCCACTACTACAATGACCTCCACTTCCTTTTCTTCATCCTACTACTCTTACTTATATCCCCACGCGTAATATGGAAAGCATGGAAGATTATTTCAATCTCTGGTATGGCAGAGGCTGAAGGAAAGGCACAGCCAGCCAATATCAGCATGTAGTTGGCAGACTTAAGTTATTCATTATGTCAGTTGGTTTACCTCATCAGCAAAATAGCCCTCTACTTCAGGAAAGGCTGTTGTCCTCTTCTTTACTCGATTTCTTTTTTATTATTTTAGCATTAAACTCAACTGCAAAAGAAATCATTTAAATATCTTATCAAAGAAATGGTCTTCAGCTTTCACTGCCATTCCAAGCCACCAAAAATAAGCAAAATACCTGTATATTTTCCCACTTCTGTGACTCTGTTGCAGCATTGTTGACAATTCAACTTCAAAGCAAAGAATTCCATCCAGGAGCACAAAAAAAAGAGACTCAAAACAGCTCAAAAATTGGAAAGGCAACATTCCTGCTTGAAGAACTTACTGTAGCAGTCTAACTATTCTTAAAGCAGAACTAAAGAACAGAGGGAAAAAAACAAGCTTACTCAGATAGATGAGATATTCAATACAGCTGTTCCACCACCTTTACCACAGTCATTTTTCTTCCATGGCCTGTTAGTCCATGCACTGATGTCTCCTATAGCCATTCAGCTTCTGTAAAACAGAAATCTTGCTACTTATTAATCGTAAGGATAGTAATTCATTAAAATTTCTAACACATTTTGTATAGAAAAAGGATATGCAAATAGATTTCACCATCAGTTACAATTTTTCAGTTCAGAGCTATTAAAACTTCTGTTATCTGTTTCAGCTTCAGCCCAAGTAGGATCAGCAACTGCCCCAAAACAATGTAATAGTTATTAATATCACAGGACAAAGATTTCATTTTACTTCACTTCAAACCTCCAACTTCAATCTAATTAATTCAGACTGGCATGAAACAAAAGAATGGGACCACTACAGAGGTTGTGTCACAAGACAAAACCCATGATCCTCAACACTTGTTATTTCACTGGCCGTTTCTCTGGAACACATTCTTGTTGTTTGTTATTATTATTATTACTACCCATAAATGAGTCTTTGTTCCCAAAAGGGACTGATAACTACACCAATACACACAATTACATGAAGAAAAGGAATTCATTAATTCATACATCTACCATTCACATTGTCTTTCATTTGCTAACATTATTATATTGTTTGAAGCATCAGTTGACACTCTGTGATCCATGATCTAGCTACACAGGGAAGCTGTAGAGATCTATGTACATCACCTTGGAAACAACTGGCTAAAAGTGGTCAAATAAATATTTTTAGGTTATAATTATTACTTAAGTAGAGATATGAGCTCTTTTTTTTTATTATCCATTGAAAAAGCATGTAACAGTCTTTCTCCTAAAAGCTGTATTATGCCAGTTGAGGAAAGCCTATTTATTGACTTAACATTTATTTTTGATTTAATGTGTGCCAAAACACAGCAACTACAAACCCATTTTAAACAGTCCACAAATGGCAATTGAATTAAGACCAATATGTTCTGACTCAGTTAGCTTAATTACTTCAGCTTGTACATCCAGAAGAACTTAAAGCTATACCTTAAAAGGTGTTAGAGTAGCCAGTTCTTCAGCATGATAAAATTAACTGTACACTCAATTGTCACTTAAGTTCTTTGTGTATTTGCAGGAAAAGTAAGAAACTTCCAAGGAATGAGTTTTCAGTCTCTTCTGATGCATTTTATTGGAGAGTTAGATGTTATTTATGAAAGAGTAAGGAAAAATTACTTAAAACATCTTGTTTCAAAGTGACTGCTTCTTCCCCCTGGGTAAATATGTAATAGAAATCACAACATTCACGGGATCAAGTAGCATTCCATTGACAATTTAGAGGATACCTCTCATTCAACATGGGTAGATTTGGATACCTAAAAATGCAGAAAATTACAATACAGGATGAGATTTTTCTACTAAAAAAGTTAAGCCAGGGAGGGGAAAAAAGTAGGGGCTCAGCTTCATCCCAGAATATGCTAGGAAGCCTCCTGCCTTCTGCACAGACCCAGCAGAGATCTGGAGAGGCAGCACGAAACCAGCTAGACATTGAGGCAGGACTCATATCTGCCCATCAAAGAATATTCCCTGCAATGAGTTAGGACTGGTTTGAGTAGAAGTTCATGGGGATCAGCTTGACTTGCTGTCTTTTCCCAGTGACACATGTGCCCCAGGCCACTTGGCAAGGCCTGGAGGATCAGGATGACTCTGTGCCTCAGCACCTGCAGAAAACTGCTGCACACCATGGGAAATCATGACCCAGTGATCCTCAACTCCATGAACCCAACCACACACACTGAAGCTTTTCAGTAAATATTTCAGATAACTCTTGTACAGGCGGAAACAGGATCAGCTCTGAACTGTTCACAAACTGAAAGAAGAGATGCATTCATCAGAGAATCTCATTACAAAGTATAAATCTAACTAATACTTCAAGCCACCTCCTTTTCCAGTGACTTAAAAAAACCCCAACATATGGCAAGATTCCCAGAAGAGATACAGATGCCTCCAGGAGTTTTCAGGCAACTACTGTCATTGTTGAAAGTCAATGTAATTCATAAAATTGCTGTTTAACCCCAAGACCTTTGCTTTCTAACTTCTTTAAAGGTTTGTTTCACTGGCTTCACTAAAGAGTTTTCCCAAGTCTTCAGGGCCTATGGCTTTTTTCTCAGAGCTACAGAAAACAAAGTGGGCACCTTACTCCACTGAGACATGTCTTAAACCAGGGTGAGGAGCCTTTTTAATTGCTCAGGAAGGAGACCCTGAAGAGGTCACTGGGTTTTAAGTAATGGCATCACACTGAGAAGTCCTTCTCATCAAATTCAGTGTCTGCCTTAACACTGAAATCAGCCGCCTGAATCCCATCCAGAACTGCTCTCAGAGATAATAAAGTCTGGGAAAAGGGGGGTGGGAGCTTATATCAGCTTCCTTCCTTGTTCAGGATGATCTCTCACTACCCAGGCTGCCTTGCTGGCTCTTTTGAGCATGACCATGCCATTAATCTCACATCCTGAATAAATATCTACTGATTATTTGGAGATTTTTCCACTCTAGTATAGAGAGTCCTTTCCATCCAAACAGATAGGTTGTTTATCATCCAGTGGGTTTACTTGAGATTTTAAATATTCTTGCAACATACTCAATTAACTTTGAAGCAGTCATGTTACATTTTTGTAACAATGACAAACTACTTCCTGAGTAAAACAATGAGATGTCAGCATATCCAGAGAGTTTCAACATTATGTGCTAATCCATTTGTATTCACAATGTTGTTTCTAGAAAAAAAAATAGCATAATGCAAAGGGTACTTTGATTTATTTTTCTTTCTATTTTTTATCTTTTTTTATTTTCTTCTCTTTTTTTGGTTTTGTTTAGTTAAGAGTATTCCAGAGCACACCCTGCGTTAGTCTTGATAACTCAGAAATTAGACCAATTTGCTACTTAAGACGGGAAACCAGAATAAACAAAGATAACATCTATGGTTTGAAAACAAGGCACTGCCCTGTTTCTGGGAGGAGTGCAGCTTCAGCAGGTACTTAGCTGTGAGACTTGTTTCTGTATTCCAGACTGTTATCAACTTGCAGTTACTGTCTTGAGAGTAAGTACAGGTGGCAGATTCATTTCCCCTAAAGTTTAGGAGGTATCCATATCCTCCAGTTTTCTTCTGGCTGGCTTGTTACACTAAAACATGAAAGGTCATCATGCAAATACGCCCCTGCGTGGACATGCTTTGGGGCTTCTTAGCACAGGGACCCACAGGAAAATGAGCTGCCAATCAAGCTTTCTTTCTCAGTTGTGGTCTGTGGCACGCTTGTGTGTTGTTTCCTGTGAGCTTCTAGAGAAAAAGGAAATGTCAGTCTTCCCAACCTTGATATGCAGCACCCTTCAGAAGCACTGCAACAAAATACCCCATGTCATGAATTCCTCCGATAGACCCTGTGGTCAAACACATCTGCATCATGTAGGATGTGATTTTGCTTTATTTGTGTGTTTATTACCATGGTCAAAAACTATCTTCTTCTACTCAGTATCTCAGCTCACACAGAAAGAACAAATTCAGCTACCCAATCCACTGTGAAAAAAATATCCATGAGCTAGAAAGTATTATCCATGGGAAGTGTTCTTTTGAAGAACTCCATTTGGGAAACCTTTTAAGAGAGTCTTCAAAGAATTATCATTGGAAAACCAATAATAGTGAAAGGAAGGAAGAAAGTTCAGCTGCAATAATAGGAGCTGGAGAATTCCTCTAGAAGTTATGATGATTTCTTCCAGGAAAAAAATTCCCCTCTGGATAAATTCAGCTTTCTGGAAAAATGTTTAAACTTAGCACATCCATTATATTGGTGCTTTGCTTTTCAGCATAGATAAAAGGTAGTGACTGACATGAACTGCATGAAATCTCTCTTATCCGCACCTCTGGAAAGTATGCTGGCCTCTATTTCCTTCCCAGCTTCAGTGAGGCCCACGTTTTCAACCTGACGTAATCTTTCTCATGTGTTCAAAGAACGGAAGGTCTCTTTGTATTTCGAGAGTAATCAAGTGCTCAAAGCGAGTTTGTATCTATGGAAGATATACTGGAATTTAAGAGCAATTCTTAACAAGATTTTTCACTCGCTGATTATACATCTGCCTTTATTTCTTCCCAACAGAACATCCTCTGGGAAATTATGCCTGTTCTCTGAGTGCCAATGCACCAGCCCTTGCATATGCAAACCATCTCAGTCATTTGTCTAAGGGCTGTAGCTTTGGGCTGAAACGAGGAGCCAAAGATCAGGAGTAGGTTGTGGCAGACCAAAACTTGTGAGAGAAGAACATTCAAGTAGTGATGATGATGATGGTCAGCTAACAGCTTGGAAGAAAGCTCTTTCTGCTCCTCTGGTGGAAGCTGTTGCTGCAAGATATTGTAGAGAGTGTGAGATTAATCTCCACTTGACATAACAGGTCTTTGGGGAATGAAACAGTGTGGTCCAGACTGAAAGGCTTGCTTGGCATGATCCCAAGCTGCCATAGCTAGCCTCTGTACTAGCCTCCTGATGAAGATGTTACTGGAACTGGGTTCTCTGTTTGCCAATAGATGTGAGAAAGGAAGGCAGCAGATGTACACACAAGCAAGGTTAATGGAGCTTCCCACACTGCACTGCTGGGCACCCTCAGTGCTTGAGTAACCAGCCCTCTACTTCTGGAAATGAGGTTGGTGACAAAAGAGACCCTGTGACAGGAAATGTAAGGGTACTGTATGTACTTCTGCAAGCTCTTTTCAACTGTGAAGATATTTAGTTGGCATTTCAAGCACCCTTCATTTCACCCGCATCTGTGATTTTCTCTTCATTTGTTTTTCCTCGCAGCACATCTCCCTTGTTGTTAAGTATCAGTTTCTGGGAGATTTATGATCGGAGGAAACACAAGCACCCCTAGAAAGCTATTTAAACCTGTATAATTTTACACAGGGTCAATATTCTCATAATCTCTCTTTCTGTTGGTTGAAACTCGGGGGGGGGGGGGAAGGCAAAGAAGCAATTGTTTCTCATCCCATCTATTGAAACAAAGGGTCAAGGTCACCACTTTCAAGGAGAATTTTGTTGCCTTTCACATGCAAGCCGAGGCTCTTCATCTCTGTAGCAATGAAAAAACGTGCCCTCAGGCTTCAGGAGCACTGCAATCCACACGGGGGGGACACGGGATTCTGAAACAGTCAGGCTTAATCCTACTTTAGTGAACATGAAATGCAAAAAGCATTTGCTGCACAGGAATGAACCATTCTTTCCATTCTCCCTAGATTCCCTACTCAGAGATAGATACATGGGGTGGATATGTAAATGTATCGGGTTGCAGCCATTTTAGACCCCTCCATTTCTGACAAAATCCTTTAAAGGAAAGAGTGAAGGCTACAATATGAGGGAAGGTTGGTACCATATAATGTTGCTCCGTCCACTAGTCCAAGCAGCTTCTCAAAAGTCTGAATTCAATTTCCAGGATGCTGATGGTTGCTCGGGTGGTGACAATGTGCCAGCAGCTTCATAAGCTTTTTATTTTCCGCTAAGAAACCAATTGCCTTGGATTTTGGATGAGAATTAGAACAACCCAGTTCCCTCTCACTGCTTATTCATTGTTCGTAAACTGTTTTACATTGGCCATGTTTAGTGAGCTATTGTTCCACAGGGGTACTGCAAAACTCTGTGAGCACAAATTCAAACCACATTGTAAATAGCACATGGTTTTGTTTAATCCAGAGCAAACCCCTCAGCTTCAGCTGGAGTCAGTCACAGGAAAGTGATGTGCCTAGTTTATCACTGCCTTTAGATATTGCCTGCTGTATTCCAGTACCAGGCCATTGTTTGCCATATTTGTATTCTATTTCTTAAAATGCAGCAACATAAAATGCTTCACCACATTGACTTGTCATGGTTACAAGGATGCTTTCAGGGTTTCAATCTACTAGTTAAAACAGCATTGTCCTATTAAGCTTTGCTAGCAAATGCTCTCTATTACAGGCTTTAAATGCAGCCCGCTGATGCCCTCTGCTGCTGCAGTGCTGTCAGAAGGATTTCTGTTGTTTCAGCAGAGAGTGAGATTAAGCTATTAGGTATCATTTTCACTCCTAATAAAAATCTGTGTATATTGCAAATACTTTCAGAAATCTGCTACCACAGTGTTACCCTTACCGTTCCAGTTTTAAGCATATTTTTTCTTTTTTTAAAGATAATATGCCTCATTAATATTTCAACAATTTATACAATATCATGGAAAAGGAGAGGAGGGCATTATAGTAAAAAAATTAGTCTTAATTCCATTGGAGTTTACAGAAACTAGTCTGGGTTTTCAAGCTACCCTGAAAATACACTGTACAGTTTAGTAAGGGCATTATTTGAAAGTTTGCTATGATAGATATATATATCAAGACACCTCTTACTGCTGCCACGAACTGCACTGTTAGTAACCCTTTGCTCACCTAAATCTGAATTGGAAAGGAGCAACTGCCACTCACGTGTTTGTATGTGCAATGGGCAGATGTGCATAGCACAGGGATCTCTGCATATATGCAGGGAACGTAAATCTAGTATTGTATGGAGAAGCATAGAGCCAGGTGATTGCTGGGATGGTGCGAAGGAAGTCACTGCAGCCAGCAGTCTCTCACTCAGAGGAGTCAACTTGTGTGATCCCCAAAGAAGGACAGCAATGGGGGAAAGAGTTCAAAAAATCTTTTTTTCTCTTCTCTGCCAGCACAGAACACAAAGTTAACATCTCTCTGAAGCAATGGGGGTAAGTTAGCTCTGTGGGATGATCCTGTAGTGTCACCCATTCCGATTTGAGCAGTTAGCCAAAATTTGGGGACAGACATATTGTTTCCATTAAGAGAAGTAACTGATGAAGAAATCAGATATTTCTCTGATGCACCCCTATTTGTCTGCAGAGAATATACAAAGCCCTGTTTCCCTTCCCCCATTGTGTTTGACCAGCAGGAGACAAGACTTTTCCGTTAAAAACTCCAAAACGTTTTCCAGCTAGGACTCTTCCTCAAGACTTTTTCTTACCCTTTTCCTTATGGACACATTGCAAATGTGGTTTTGGCTTACTGGGGCCTCCCTCACTGGCATTTCTGCATATCTACATTGCTCTCAGTGCTTTTTTCTGGGCACAGAGGACATGCTCACTTCCTCCTCAATAGCAGTGTATCCCTAGTGGCTCAACACAGCTCTTCGATTAGGCATTTTCCTCAAGTATGTGCCAACATAGCTGCTCACTACAGCCTCCCTTACTTCATGTCAGCAATGTTGGCTTAAGCACTTTAAAAATAGTTCTTTTCTACCTACTTGTTTTCACCAAGACAAAGTTAAGTGTCAAGAAGCAAGCAAGTTGGCCTCCAGACCTTCAAGATGAGAACACAGGCAAACGGTCAATGGTGAGCAGCCAGGGGCAGCTGAAGACAGTGTCCCCATCCACAGACGGGGCTGAACTAAAATAAAAATGTCTGTACACAACCTTGTCCCACCCTCTGCCACAGATAAAACACATGCACAGAGTCTGGTGGGACGATGTCTTCATGCATTTGCATTTTGCCCCAGTGCAGGTAGCCTGGCTGCAAAACACAGGCTGCTAACCAGATCCTCACCTGGCTTGCATTTCTCAGATGTGGCAGTGTCCTTGTTTCCGCCAGCTGCAATAGAAAAGGGACCCCCTCAGGGCTTTTCATCTCTTTCCCCCGAGAAAAGGACAGCTCTCCACCTCCCTGGTGTGAGATCTCACTCCAATCCTAGCAGTGCATTTTAGTAGCACTTCAAACAGGATGCCTGAAGAAGCATTTTCTGTCAGTGCTCAGTCCCTGAAATACAGATTTCTTCTTGTTAGCAGTTACTAAATTAAAAGGCAGTAACCAGGTGAGATGATTCTTCCCCCCAGGCATGAAGAAATCTACCCCCACAGTGGAAAACCAGAGCTTAAAACAAAGAATAAATAAAACTTCCCTCACTTCTGTGCTCTACACACAGCTGTAAATTCAATGATTTCTGGAAAAGGTCATGGAGTCCATCTGCTAATGGGTTTCCTGCCTGAGGGTATTTACAGGGAGAGTATGTTTGATGAACAAGGGCCATCAAGAGAGAAAACAAGCTGACATCACAGAAGATGAAAGTAGAGTGACCAGAGCAGCTGAGACTAACATCCTTGAGGCCATGTCATGGTAACAGCTTGGACACTGTACAATTCTGGCAACTGCATTTGAACAAAGAAAGATGCTTGAAGAAAAGTGGCTGATGAAGGCTGACAGGAAAACTACACAACAGAGCTTCAGACAGAAAACAGGGAGGGGAGGGACGGCGGGAGAAACAGGCACACACGGGGGAGTGCTAGTGTAATAAGGAGGCCTGCAATTAAGGAGATACAATTATCAGGTAAATTAAAAAAATATTTATAAGGAAACCAACAGAATCCTCTAAGATTATGGGAAGCAATAAAGAATTGTTCACCTTTGTTCTTTTTGTTCCTTTTTGACTACTCACATCAGAAGATGGATGTGTTAAGAGCAGGGTAAAACCAACCAGAAAAAGTGTACAAGGATTTTTTTTTTTGTTCTTCAGAGTGTAGTAATTTGATACACTGATAGTCACACACTGGCTCTTAATCTTCACATTATCTACATATTCATGTGTCCATCATTTGAAATTGCTTGGCCATCCTCTCTTATCCCATGTCCCTATCTCCTGTCTGTATCACAAGTGTTGGTTGACAGCCAACTGAACATGAGCCAGCAGTGGCCCAGGTGGCCAAAAAGGCCAACGGCAACTTGGCTTGTATCAGAAACGGCACAACCAGCAGGTCCAGGGAGGTTATTCTCCCTCTGTACTTGGCACTGGTGAGACTGCTCCTTGAATCCTGTGTGCAGTTCTGNGGAAGGTTCAGGCTGGACATCAGAAAAAAAAGTTTCACAGAAAGGGTCATTGGGCACTGGAACAGGCTGCCTAGGGAGGTGGTTGATTCATCTTCCCTGGAGGTGTTTAAATCATGGGTGGATAAGGTACTCATGGACATAATTTAGTGTTTGATAGGGATGGTTGGACTCAATTAAACTGTAAGTCTTTTCCAACCTAGAGATTCTGTGATTCTGTGAAGTGGCTCCATCAGCAGGACTACAAATTGCAGTTAGCTTCAGGACAAATCCTCACATTTTCCCTAATCCTAACTATTTTCTGTAGGTAGAGGCTATTGTTTCATTTAAAGTGAGTTTTTAAGATCTAGTTAGTGAAGTCTGCTTTATTTGGCTATACTGGCACACACTGGCCTTAGCCATGCATCCGTGTAAAACACGTACAGTGACAAATTCAGGATCTACTTTCCTGCAATGCAGAGGACTTACCCAATATAATTCTGCAGTGATTTTAAACCACATTAAGCCAGCAGTCAAGCTGCTGCCTAGTGAGACACTTGCATGCTTGAGTCCATGCTTTGATGCAACACAAAGTTTTATGTGGACAAACAAGTGTGTTGCTTCACTCCTTGCAGTTCCAGCACAGTGGGAAGCAGTGAAAACTATCTCATCCAAGATCTCACTGTCTCTCTCCAAATACTTTCAAACTGTGTCTGTCACCATTTGCAAAATGGTTGGGGGTTTTTTTTGCTTGCAATAAACTCACACAGCTGGCAACTTTATTTGCCTTTCTCATGTTTCCTCCCATAGTACAAGCATTGTTTTGCCCTTCCTCACAGACCACTCTGTTTCTCATTAGTTTATGTTTGTCTCTCATTTTATACATCTCATTTTACACAACTAAACTCCATTACTATTAAACTTTCAGTTTTCCTCATCAACTCTTTTCTGCTTTGTTACCACAGAAGAAACCTTTAGGACAATGTGATATAGCTTCATCACCAGCTCCATAAGCACATGAGTGTTAGATGCATTGCCTCATAGTCTGCAATAGGATCAGATACCTCAATGAAGGTACTTAAATTTCTTTAGGAATCTAGACCCTAGGTGAGAGGTTTCCTTTCCACAGAAAAAAAGGTACATGTGCAGAAGCATAGCCAGAAGGGAGGTTCAGCTGGGGACCATACAATCTCAGATCATTTTTCAGTTTAAACAGAGTGCGGTTGTTGCATTTTCTGATGTGCAAAATAAAAGCTCCCAAAACTCAGAAATGTATTAAGAGAACAAGTAACAGTTTGGCATACTTAAACCATGGCCATGGAGAAAAAGTAACTGCTGTAAGACTATTAGGTATGTGATATTTTGGACACTGGAACAGGCTGCCCAGGGAGGTGGTTGAGTCACCTTCCCTGGAGTTGTTTAAAAGATGAGTAGACAAGATGCTGAGGGACATGGTTTAGTGACAGATAGGAATGGTTGGACTCTATGATCCAGTGGGTCTTTTCCAACCTTGAGATCCTGTGATTCTGTGAAATCAGCATAAGTGAGGGACAAGGTAAAATGCCCAGCAAAATATTTATAAAAATGTTGAAGAAATCAACTTCTTCTGTTCCTTTTCATACCACACTCAAACTGAAGTAACCAAAGGAGTTAGTCAGTAGGACCCCCTTGGGGACGCAGTCCTCAGGGACAAGGGAGAAGAACAGAGATGGAAAATGTTTAAGGATGCTTTCCATGGAGTGCTCAATCCCAAGATTTCCATGGAGTGCTCAGTCCCCAGAGTGCTCTCTGCCCCCAGGCAGAGAACAGAAGAGATCAGCGTCACTGAGTCAAGACCTGCTGGTCAAACTGAAGAGCAAGAGGAAACTTCAAAGGCAGTGCAAGCTGGGACAGGTAACCTGGGAAGAGTACAGGGATGCTGCCTAGTTTGGTAGGGAGGGGGTCAAGAAGGCCAGGGTGCAACTGGAGCTGAACTCAGAAGGGAAATGAAGAGTAATAAGAAGGGCTTCTACAGGTGCATCAGCCAGATAAGGAAGGCCAAGGAATGCATACCCCACCTGATGAATGAAAATGGTGACCTCATATCAACAGATGAGGAGCAGGCTGAGGTATTCAACAACATTTTTTCCTTCACTGACAACTATACTCCTTACACCTCCTGGGTCAATGGACAACAAGAAGAGGACCAGGGGTAACACCCCTCCCACTGTAGGGGAAGATCAGGTTCATGACCACCTGAGGAACCTGAACATAAGCAAGTCTATGTTAACCTGATGAGATGCATCCCAGAGTCCTGAGGGAGTTGGCAGATGTGGTTGCTAAACCAGTTTCCATGATATTTGAAAAGTCACGGTAATCGGGAGAAGTCCCTGGTGCCTGGAAGAAGGGTAATATTGTGCCTGTTTTAAAAAAGGGTAGAAAAGACGATCCTGGGAACTGCTGACCTGTAAGTCTCAACTTGGTGCCTGGTAAGATCATGGAACAGATCCTCCTGGAAGCTATGTTAAAGCACATGGAGGACAGGGATGTGATTAGAGGCAGCCAGCACGGCTTCACCAGGGACAAGTCCTACCTGACCAACCTAGTGGCTTTCTATGATGGAGTAGCCACGGCAGTCGACACAGGAAAACCAATTAATATAATCTATCTGGACTTCTGTAAAGCCTTTAACGTGGTCCCCCACAACACCCTTACCTCTTAAGTCAGAGAGGTATGGATTTGATGAGTGGACTATTCGGTGGATAAGAAATCAGTTGGAGGGTCATATTCAGAGAGTAGTGGCCAACAGCTCAATGTCCAGATGGAGTTCTGTGACAAGTGGTGTCCTTCAGGGGTCCGTACTTGGACTAGAACTGTTTAATATCTTAATCAATGATATAGAAAGTGAGATTGAGTGCACCCTCAGCAAGTTTGCAGATGACACCAAGCTGAGTGGTGCAGATGACATACCAGAAAGATGGAATGTCATCCAGAGAGACCTGGACAGGCTGGAGGAGTGGGCCTGTGTGAAACTCACGAGTTTCAAGAAGGTCAAGTGCAAGGTCCTACACCTGGGTGATGGCAATCCCCAGTTTCGATACAGAATGGGGGATGATGTGATTGAGAACAGCCTGGTGGAGAAGCATTTGAGGGTGTTCATTGATGAGAAGCTCAATATGAGCCAGCAATGTGTGCTTGCAGCCCAGAAGACCA
Source organism: Piaya cayana (assembly GCA_013389865.1). Classification (NCBI taxonomy): domain Eukaryota; kingdom Metazoa; phylum Chordata; class Aves; order Cuculiformes; family Coccyzidae; genus Piaya; species Piaya cayana. Next base: position 20,043 of record WAAB01025585.1, on the reverse strand, counting down.
ACCTTATCTTGAGCTGCATCAAAAGAAGCATGACCAGCAGGTCGAAGGAGGTGATTCTGCCTCTCTACTCTACTCTTGTGAGATCCCATCTGGAGTATTGTGTCCAATTCTGGAATCCCCAACATAAGGACATGCAGCTGTTGAAATGGGTTCAGAGGAGGGTTACAGAGATGATCATGGGGCTGGAGAACCGCTGCTGTGAGGACTGCCTGAGAAAGTTGGGCTTGTTCAGCCTGGAGAAGAGAAGGCTGCAAAGAGACATTATAGCAGCCTTCCAGTAACTGAATGAGGCATATAAGAAAGCTGGGGAGAGGCTTTTACAAGGGCATGTAGTGACAGGATGAGAGGGAATGGCTATAAATTGGAGATGGGTATATTTAGACTAGAGATTGCAAGAAATTCTTCATGATGAGAGGTGTTGAGGCACAGGAATGGATTGCCCAGGGAAGCTGTGGATGCCTTGCCCCTGGAAGTGTTCAAGGTCAGGCTGGATGGGTCCTTAAGCAGCCTGGTCCAGTGGAAGGTGACCCTGCCCATGGCAGGGGTGTTGGACCTAGATGACCTTTAAGGTCCCTTCCAACCTGAGTCATTATTTGATTCTATGATTCTGTGTACAGCCATGATTCCAATGTATTATTTAACTGGCAGGCTATCTACTTCCCTGTGTATATTCCAGATTAGGGCTGACCGGCATTTCAGTAAAGCACCTTCTTATCACTGAGAATAACTGAAGAATGAAGCTTCAAGCAGGTGTTGACACTTACTCTGTCGTACTCTGTCAGGTTAAACAATATTGACCAAAATCTGTCAGTTTTTTCTGTGAGTATAAACTCCTGCTGGGCAACACCATCATTTTTCATATTTAAGAGCTAAAAGCTCGTGTGCAATTTATTAACATCATGCATTTATTTATATATTTTTTTAAAAAGAACAAGTAATGATTGTTCATTTCTATCACACTAGAAGCAGTTGCTTGAGACAGACCCTTCCATTTTACTCTGAACTTTAGGTTGTGATTTTCAAAGTGACCCTTGAAAAACAGACACCAAAGATACTCTTTAAAGGTATTTGGAGACTGGAAATACCTGGATACTAAAATCCATTAACTCTGAAAAGGCAGAAATATCTTAAAGGTTGTCTATAGAATGAAGATGCCATCTATAGCACTATTTGTTCATTTCTGAATGACTTGACAACCCGACATGCAAAAAGACAAGGACATTGTTAAAGACTGCCATCAGAAAAGAGCCTTAGGAAGCCAGAATCACTATCTGCTTTCTTGCCTAAGCACCACTGGCTGCCTACCTTGACCAGTTCTTTTACCCCATGAGAAGTCAGAGCCTAGTGTATGGAAATTTTGTCCTCTGTTAGGAGATGTGAACATGACCCTTTGTCTGCTCTTGTATCCCTTTTAGGGGGAACAGTCAGAGCAAGCAGCTGACTGTAATCTTCCATCAGCTAAACTTGACTTTGTCCTCTGACACAAAAGCCATACCAGAGTGAAATGACATGGCTGACACTTCCCATGGAAAATCTCATTCAGATAATGAACAATTAAATGGTCATTTTAGATATCTTTCCTATCTTTTCTTCTTTCCAAAAGAAAGCAGCCACTGCTTGTTTGATTAGAAAACATAAATCCCTGAAAATCATTGATGGTTTTGAGACGTAGAAAAGGGTAGGTAATGAATTAAGTGAAAAAAAAGATTTGACAAATTGTTGTTACCTCTAGATTTTGTTTTATTTTAGTTTTTCCTTTGTAACTATATACTCCCACATTCACCTGACTATAGGGGAATGTCCCCTTGGTACTGCTGTAGCCATGGTCCTATGGGATGTCAGTTCCTGAGTAGATGTACCAGGGACTCACAAATCTTAATATGGAGAATGAGCTTTAGTTGAAGTCTCTTTGTTAACAGTATCTAATGGAAAGTATAAGTATACCCAAGGATTTCTAAATTAAGTCTAAAAACAGATAACCTAACCCTCCAGAACAAACTGGGAATTGAACTAGCCAAAACCAAACCCATGGATCCAGCAAGTGCTGGAGGAGTCTGTAACATAGTTGCATACAGTGTGTTGGCTAAAATATGCACCTGGACATCCCAAGGGATGGTTATGGAGACTATGAGCAGACACCATTCACCCAAAGTAGCACTGGACTCAAGATGACAGAGGGAAAAGCTTTGTATGGCTTAAGTTCATGTTAGGTGGTTGTATTTATTTCTGTTTGAAGGTTGGCACTTAATTAAATTATCAGTAAAGAAACAGCTAAATTTAGCATGTGATGTTTGGTCTTGGAAAGTGTTTACAGTTTGAAATGTGAAAATAGAATATCACATCAATTATCCTTTGCAACTTTTTAATTAATAACTGCAAGTTAATAAAGACTAACTCAATTCTCCTTCGAACAAGATGACTCAGGTCTGGTTTTATCATTGGTTATGTCTAGACAAAGAATATTCTCTAATTGCAACCTAGATCTATACAGTGCTGGGGTCACATTTGTAAGGGAGTGCAGGCAAAATTGGAATTACAATTTCCACATCTTCCTCCAGTTTTTAAGCAATCTGAGACAGAAGTTGCATTCAAAAATTACAAATTTTTGAGCCATCCAGTGCCAAAACCGAAGCTTTCTGGTAATAATCTTTTTCACTTGCCTTTACAACCCAAGAGGGTCTACACAAGTGAGTTACGTAAGTTCGTAATGTACTTAATAGTGAGCCGGTGACCTAGACTTGTTTTATCTGAATTTCACATCAAGTACTCAAAGTGATTTATTTGTTATTAAGCTAATGGGCTTACAAAATCAAGATATAATGGTTATTTACCTGCACTGTGTGTAAGACTCGGCCTAATACAACATTTAAAGCACACACTTACCTCTGACTTCAGTGGGGCTATGTAACGGTGTATAAATTTAAACCCCAAAATCATTGTCTTGTTGGTTTAGGGTTTTTTTACCGTCATGTGTACTTCATGTAATTCCCAGTGAAAGAAGAGGTAGCCTACATCTGCCCACTTGCTCCTAGATCAAACCCTTTCACAAATTATAAATAATTTGCCCACTCTTTTTTTTCATCTAAGGCAAATATTCTGATTAGACATCTGCAATTATATATGGAAAAAAAATGTAGGCATTGATTTTCCCTATGGATACATTAAGCAAATTGTTAGCTGCCCTGTACCTTTTTTTTGCAAGGTAAATGTCTACTTTTCCATCAGTCATCAGACATTCCTAATCAGAAAATCAAGCACTAAGCTTTACGTAGAGCTAATATGAAGTTAAAAGTGTGATTCAGAAAAGCTTTGAAGAGATAATTCATACTACTTTATCAGGTTCACTTGTCAGACCTTATTCCTCATGAAAAGTGGTTTTCTTTGAAAAAGTCAGCAGGTCTTGCCTAGAATCCTTATTTAAAAAAATATATACATGGTCCAGCGTTCATCTTTTGAGAAAAATATCTAACTTAAATAAAACAATCTATTTCAAACTTAGGTAATGAATATGAGAAAATAACAAGTATTTCAAAATATAAGAAAAGTTGACATTGCTTGTCATCCTGACATGCAGCTAACAGCACTGTATATCATCAACATTGTAACTGCAATTTCCAAGACTCTAAAAGCATTACATTCCATATTTCCTTCAAAGATTTTAGTGTCCTAAATCCAGAGACATTCACCACTAGGAAAGTATTTGGAGGAACTGAATCAAAGAGCTTCATTCTTCTGATAAAGTTACACCAAAATCAGTTGATCCCATTCATCTTGCTAGAAATCTGTGAGTAAAACAGTCACAGTTGGCATGGTCCAGGGTAGGTCTTCACATAGTAGCATAACACCATGGAAAGATCCCTTACTCACACTGAAACACCTGACCCAGTATGCATTATAACTGCCCTAAGTGAGAAGGCATGTTAGTGCCCAGGTTTTCCTCAGTGTTTTTCTTTCCACAGCACTGCATGCACTGCAGGGTAGTAGCAGTCCTTTGACTACTAATCTCCTGACTTTGATCACCTTATGATGTCAAAAGTAGCACAAATAGGCAGTTGACCTTTCACCATTAGTGTATGGATAGAAAAGGGAGTCACACAAGCAGGAATCTGGTGCAAACCATGAAGTGCTTTCACATTCTGAGATACTACTGGGAGGTTGTAGAGTTGCCACTTCCAGTGATCATAATGCATCATGAATCTTTGATGATCAGAATTAAAGAAAAGGAGGAAAGCATGTTATACAACAATGCATGGATGGGATTTATTTAATCTAGTTTCAGTTAGAATGAGCAAAATGAGAAACAATGTTTTGAAACTGTCTATGTAAAGGCTAGTTACCGCAGTATGAAATTCTGTTTTACCAACATAATACATAACTCTGACTGACCTCATTGATTCTCACAAAGTCAGAGATTAATGTTGCAAATATAATCAGAGTAGCAGAGTAACTGTCTATCCCAGATTACAAAGTGAATAAATGTAGAAGTAATCTCTTCTACTATGAAATATCCCTTCATATTCAGCAAAGGACATTTAATTGTATTAAAATTAAATTATATTCTTATGTTAATTCACTTACAGAGTGGTGCTTTCTAAATGGTTAAGCAGTGACCTAGTCATTTTTCGTGGTCTGTTTACAGTTACCCTTAGAAATCTGCTATATGTAATGTGTTCCAGGTATGGGTTATTTTCATCTTGGTGTTTGCTTTTTTCTAATTAGACTGTTGTGTGATAACAAATGAAATGTCCTACAAAAGAGTATTATTATATCAGTTATATTACTGGACAGAATGAATTATTTTGTATAAAAATTTGAAAATAAAAGCTTTCTGCTGACCTAAATACTATATCCTGCATTTATATAGTGTATATTTTAATCTTAAAGATACAATTTTGTTTCTGTCTGCTTAGACTAACTTATTCCATTCATGCAAAGCATGAAAGCATTTTAAAGGATACTACATCATGATCTGCTAATGTTAAATATAACCAGAGTGCTGAAGGGAATTCTGGGTATGTGTACAGGGATCATTGATTGAGAATAAGGATGCTGAATGCTTCTGAGTTTGGTATTGAGGCAACCATCACGAAAATATTGTGGCCATTTCTAGCAATAGCAGGTAAATAAGGATATTGATAGTGCAGAGAGATTGGCATAACTGTAAAGAACCTTAATGCTGACTGAAGAATAGGAAGATTATGATTAAGGGAAAAAGAAAGGCTTGAGAAGATTCATTTCTGTAGCCTACTCATCTCTATGGAGAGCAGATATTTACCACAGCATTTTTCAGCTGAGCAAGTACAGTTGCAATCAGCAACTGGGAACTGGAAGTGGAACCAAACCAGTTTAAAAGTAGAAAGTGACAGGGGACAGGACAAGAGGAAATGGCCTCAAGCTCCACCAGGGGACATTTAGGCTAGACATTAGGAAAAAGATCTTCACAGAAAGGGTCATTGGGCATTGGAATAGGCTGCCCAGGGAGGTGGTTGATTCACCTTCCCTGGAGGTGTTTAAGGGATGGGTGGACGTAGTCCTGAGGGACATGGTTTAGTGTTTGATAGGAATGGTTGGACTCGATGATCAGGTGGGTCTCTTCCAACCTGGTGATTCTATGATTCTAAGTCCTAGAAACATCAATAGTCTCATGAGCCAATCTAAGTGGCCTCTCACTGCACATAATAAAACAGAGAGACAGATGAGTTGAAGGGAAGAGGAGACTACAGCTCTGGAAAGCTGTTTTCTCTATTTTCCTGTCCCTTTCAACACTTCCCTAGCATGAGTCCTGCAGGGAATCAGTTGTGGATTGTTAGAGCAGCCTTCCTGGTTTGGAAACCACCCTGCAATGCTCCTGCTCTGCAACCAGAGACCGCCATGGCACCCACACAGCAGGAGGTCAGCTCATACCTTATCCTTCTCAAGATCATAGAATCATAGGATTGGTCCTCTTATTCTGGGATATACTTCAAAGGGAACTTCAGATCTGCTTGACAGTATGCCAGTGCATGGTATCACCTTCAGCAGTTCCTCACAGGACATTCTGATGCCTGCTGTCCCCAGTCTTTTCACTGTAGTCTTCTGCTACCAATCTGACACATCTACTGCAAGACAAAATATGTTAGACCTGAAGAGTTAAGCTTGTCACAGTCCTATTTTAAAAGATACTTACTTTTGAGCATTGTATAGTCTACTCAGCCTGCATGCTATACCAGTTTTCTCAGCTCACATGAGATTTTCCTTCATCTGGCAAACACATTGTTTTTCCCCTCACTCACTGAGAGGCAACACCAGAGGACTATAAGAATGTTGTGAGGCTGTGCAGAGACAAAATTATAAGGGCCAAAGCCCAGATACAATTTAATCTGGCTACTGCCATACAAGACAATTAAAAATGTTTCTATAAATACATTAGCAATAAAAGGAAGGCTAAAGAGAACCTTCAGTCTTTATTGGATGAGGGGGAAACAACATGACAAAGGATGAGGGAAAGGCTAAGGTACATAATGCCTTCTTTGTCTCAGTCTTTAATATTAAGATCAATCGTACTCTGATTACCCAGCCCCTGAGGTAGAACACAGAGATGGGGAATTTAATGAAGCCCCCATAATCCAAGATGAAATTGCAAGCAACCTTCTGCACCGCTTAGATACACGAAGGGCTATGGGGCCAGATGGGATCCACCCATGGATACTGAGAGAGCGGGCAGAAGTATTCACCCAGCCACTTTCCATCATTTATCAGCAGACATGGGGTCAGCAAGTGTGACGTCCATCTACAAGAAGAGACAGAAGAAGGGGGGGGGGGGTTTATGGAGCAGATCACCTCAATTGCCATCACACAGCACATTCAGGATAACCAAGTTATCAGGCACAGTCAGCAGGGATTTATGAAAGGCAGGTCCTGCTTTACTAACCTAGCACAACTTATGTTCATTATCACTCATCCTTTCACAGTGCATAGCAAAAAATCCCTACAAACACCAAGTAGGTAGTCAAAGACAGCAAGTAAATTTCTACCCTTTAGCCTTCACTTGTGCAGGCTGAAGAAATCCCTCCCATTCCTGTGCCCTTCTGATGAACTTCATATTGATCTTCGTGGTCCTGTACTGGACTTGTTTGACACTATTACTGACTTTCACATAGTGGAGTCACCAAAACTAGACATAGATGCAGTTGATTTTTGTCCAAGCAGAGGAGAATTTTTGTTTTCCTTGACTCACAGACTACACCTGGCCATGCAGCCTAGCAAATGCTTGGTCTTCATCACCAGAAGTATGTGCTGCTGAATTACCTTCAGCATGCCATCCACCATGACCCCTAGATCCATTTTCTGGAATGATGCCTCCTACTCTGCCAACGCTGAGCTCTGTAGAGCTGCATGTGGCTGCTCCTTGTCAGGTGAAGTGCCTAGTGTGCTGCCAGTTAGCCTTCACATCGATGACTATTACACTTTGAGCTTAGCCACTCAACCGGGCTTCACTAACTTTGTACTCCAGCCACCCAGCCCATATCTCCACAATTCATCACAACAATACTATAGAAGATGAAGACACATGTTATCTGCTGCTCTCTCTTCATATGCAGGACCAGTCATCAGAGAAGGCAGCTAGGTTGATCAGGCAAGACTTTATTTCCTTGAGGAGTGCCTGCTGGCTTTTTCCAAGCATTTTACTTTCCTTCTACTGCCTGGAAGCACTTTCCACTACTTTTCCTCTACTTTCCTTAATTTGATTAATGCTTCAATAATTTGGCCTTCCTCTGCTCTTTGGTAGTGTTTCTTCACCAACAAAGACTAAGACTGTATTTTTTTTAGCCCTAGTTCCTCTATTTTTTAAAACAGTAATCAGTAATTCGTCCAGACATCACCCAATACCACTAAATCCATTCAGGAATACTTTAAAGAAGAGGGCTTCTGGTGCAAGATTTACAGTAGTCATTGGAATAAGTCAGACCCACTGAAAATCAAGTGCTATAATTTTCAGTTAAATGCTCAGAGGACTGCAGCAGCCAATTTTCACAGAAAGCAATTAATCTCAGACCTCACTATCAGATCACTCTGCACCTCATCAATGCACTACCCAAAACCTTATTCAGCAACAAAGACTAACTGAGGAGGCACACCAACAAAGTAATTAATTTCCAGGGGCCAACTTCGTTACATGAGGTATTTTGATTAAGAAGATGAACAAGTGAATTCCCTGATTCCTTGCACTCCTGGTACCACTCTGGCACAGGGGAATTTTGCTGGGAACCACATGTTAATCTTCTAAAGACACACTCTGCTTTTTCTCTGTAGAGTCTTTATGTTAAGCCCATCAAAGTCAGTGGAAATATTTTATTGCTTTTCAGTGTTTCTGTTTTTCTAATACTACAGCTGCGGTGCTTTAATTACAAGAAGATTGCTTCCTATAGGTAGTCCAGTTTGTCAAAAGTATACACCATTTTTTAAGTCCAGTTGCTTTGATCTAGAAATGGCATGCTACTTCTTCACTGTTTAAAATTTCAAAATGAAGAGACTGCAGTCATTTGACTTTTGTTACCTCTTGTTCCAGTTTCTCTTTGAACCTAACAAAATGCAAAAAAAAAATTGGCAAATGTTGTAACTTTGCCAAAGATCAGATTCCTGATGTTGTGGACAAAGTTAATACTATAGGACTGTGCATCCATCTTCCCCAAAAAAACTTTTGTGCGCTTCGTTTTTCATAATGGTGTATGGAATTGCTACTGTGTTTCACTGATGTCCTCCTGAGGTGTTGGCTTTACAACATCTGAAGAACACCGATCTTTTACCAAAGCCTTAGACTTCATGCAACACTTCCCAGCTCTCCTGGTCAATCTGTTAGTTCCTTACCTCACACTTACTTCTCTTCTTTCTGCCATGGATACAAGGACAGCAGAAAGGCAAGAATGCACAAACAGAAATAGCATGAGGAATCCTCACTGCCCCTGTGATACAGACATTCTTTCAGTTAAATCAATGCTCTTGTAATTCCTTAAGTAGAAGATTCAGTCATTAGGAGACCTCAACCACTGGTGACACATGGTTGGAGAGGCATGGATTTAGACACGACTTTATCTTTAGAGCACTTGCCAAGCTACAAATCATGTGAGGTGGAGCACAGCCTTCAAGAAGAGGCAAATGGCTCAGAAAATGCATTCTTAACAGGAAAAGTGTAATGATTCTCACATTAAAAAAAAAATATATTATCACATGAAAAACTGTGATTAATGCTCAGAAAGGTGACATGCAACTGTGTAAATTCCCTGGGGGAGATATCTGCTAAATTCAGAGATCAGCTTCACACTCTGAAGTTGGAAGAAACTGTGACGAGGCAGCAGGGGTAGGCAGCCAGTCAGGGAAATCTTAAACAAGTCACAGGGGAATATAGTAAATACAGGTGAGGGAAATTTATGTAAGGTATAGTGGATTGCCCTGATACCACACATCTTAAATTTTACTTCCTTTTGACAGTAAAGGTAGGTTGATCCACAGCTGTAAAACAAAATTGTACTAATTGTATAAAGTTACAATTGTTTATCAAACTATGTTAGTAGTTCTTTTGGTAGTTTAAAATGTAACCATCAATTATGAACTCTCCATTGTGTTGCTTAACTGTTATAGGTCACTTTGTACTAAGCTTTGGTTGAAAACTTTAGAAAATTACCTAGGTAAGATGTTTTATTCAGATAAGAAGATAGAAATTAAATGTCAGACCACAAAAACCTGCTCAAGCAAGCTAAACAGGCGCCAGGTATCCGAGAAACAATAGGAACAGAGATCGAATGACCTGCCAAAAGTGAAGATGAAGAAAAGGACACCAGGAGGAGGACCACTTACTTCAGCCTCAACAGACCACTGTGGACCCTCCTTATGGAGACGCACATGCGCAGAGTACTAATGACATTACGAAATACCTTAACAAGGTGTCAAAATATGGAACTTAAAGAACTATAAAAGGAGGAAGTTTTAACCTGTAGGTGCGGCAGTTGGCGGAGCGGAGACTCCCCTGTCGCCCAGCGCTGTTTTGCTCATATTCTGCTTACTGTAATCAATAAATTCTAATTTATTTTTGACCATTGGTGGTCTCAATTTATAACACTAATGAGGCCACGGTAATCCATCTTCTAAACACACTGCATGTCTCCCACTGACTTCAGTAGGTGTGAAATCAGATCCACAGTTTGCAGGTATAGCCCGGAAATAATATATACAGCCAAAGAGGCTCAGTGGACAGTTTTAGATATGGACATGAAGAAGGAGAGCAATTGTCAGCCTGCCCAGAGATGAAAAACACAGCAATATGTCCTGGAATCTTTCTAATGAAAATAATATGTTTGGAAATAGTATTTAGATTATGCTTCTCAGGGTCTGTGTTCAGGTAGGCTGAGTGGCTAGGTAGCATGTCTTTCCAAGTGGATGAACAGCAGCTAACAGAAGGAAAAGGTGCAAGGCTGCAGGTTTACAAGCATAAGTCAGCAGTCTGTAAGAAAGACAGCTGCTCAAGGCATTTCTTATTCCTGCCAAGCCTCACAGTTCAGGTTGGAAAGCAGGAATCAGTCCTTTATAGTTAACAGGTCTGCACTGCCTTTACTTTCTAAGCAATAAACTTTTTCTCAGTTATTTCTGATATAGCCTGGTCAGTCTGCTGCTAACCCAAATGCACTGTGAAAGAGAAGTGAGAATAGGACGTTTACCTGATGTGGAAATGGGACTTGGTGCTTTTCCAGTGGTGCAGGGAAAATTTCTTTGCACAGAACAGTCAGATCCCAGATAGCAACTGTCCCCAGCTTTCCTGACTGAGATCTTTGCTCCCTGGCTCTCTTCCTCATCCTCTGATAATCATCCTGGTCAGCTGCAGCCCTCTATTTACAGACAGTGGTTTTCCACCCCTTGGACAGTCTGGTTCAGCAGCATAGGCAGAGGACACAACTAAATACACTCAGGGACTAAGATCTAGAAGGAAAGGCAGTGACTTTCCCTGGCAAGGTCAATACTTCACAATCTGGCCGGGAAGTCAGAGGCAATTCACGCAAGGGTATTGAGGGAGCGAGTGGATGTGCTGGTCAAACCCCTTTCCATCATCTTCCAACAGTCCTGGAAGACTGGGGAAGTTCCCCTGGACTGGAGGCTGCCTGATGTTGTGCCCATCTACAAGAACGGTCGCAGGGAGGATCCAGGGAACTACAGGCCTGTCAGCCTGACCTCAGTGCCAGAGAAAGTCATGGAGCAGGTGATCTTGAGTGCTATCATGAAGCAC